>JAYMTE010000259.1:0-20557 GCA_036897545.1 Pelargonium fulgidum
TTTCCTATTTTAGTTTCTTATTTCTAGTCTTAATCTCCTATATAAAGGAGACCCCCTTGTTCTAGTTATTATCAAGTTATCACAAGTTATTTACAATTTATTTACATCAATATAACAAATTCAACATTTATAGTCATCATTTTCTACATTCTTGCGTTGAAGCTAGCTACTTCACTACGGTTTAAAGAAGAGAGGAGAACATTATACATATTAGTGCCAACTGTTAATAGGCATTCTAGAGAAATTTAACACCATTGGACCATCTTCCAGTCATATACTTGTTTCTCAATTCTTGATAGTTGGTAAATGCACTTCTTTCTAATTTAAATGAAACAACAATATATAGTTACAAGATTCACTTTCCAGGAATGTATAAGTTGATGATGGCAAAAGAACTAACCTGTTGTAGTAATCCTTCACTGAAAGAATGAGATTTAGCATCACGGCATCCCCAACTAACACATACATAACACCAAACCTCACATACCACCGAAACTCACGGATGTAAATCTTAGTCTCAAAACCAATCATAACTAGCATGGAGATCCAAGAAACAGCTTCAATGAGAAGAGAAGCAATCTACATAAGAAAAGAAATGTTATTTGTGGTTTTGATAGATCAGTCTACCATGTTTAAATTTGTGAGAGAAATAATACATGTTTAAATTAGAATATCCATTGACTAATAAGTAATAATAATCATTAGTCAAGCAGTCAAGCTCCATTCAGTTATGGAGATCACGGCTTGAGAAAAAAGAAGTGATCAAAGCAGACCATTGGAGAACAAGAACTAATTACAAAAAATTAATAAGCTTTTAACTATGTTCATGTGTTTTTTGTCTGAGACATTCAATAATGCAAGATTCAAAAGACAAGGGTCATATCAATAAGACGGATATGGAAACTCAAAGAAAGACAAAGGAAATCGAAATTTAGAGAAAACCAACCTCAAAGGGTGCAAGACCAGTCTGTCCATCCAGGTTAAACATCGAACTACCCATTACCAACCTCAATACAGGCTGAGCAATACAATAAGTAGCTAACAACCCCAACATGTAGTTAAAGTAATTGGACATCAAACAGAACTTCCGAACTTTGAAGCATGTCCTAATTAGCCAAATTCGGTACAAACAGAGGCCCAAGAGAACCAAATGAGAAATAGAGATCACCAGAGAATCAAGTGCACAGGGGGCATATGCACCAAAAACACTGTCCTCTTCCTTAGTCCAAAGTCCATTCGTCACAGGCCGACAATACCAAACCAACGGCTCGAAACCCATCTTCAATCACCACCTTCAAAACAGTAACTACCTTGTTTTGACTATGACAAGTTGATGAAGTGTGTGCACATTCAATCCAACTTCCCCCAGGCTAAGTGACTCCAAAGTCACAAGCAATGCACTTTCTGCAATCAGAAGAAACCAAACCATACCAATCCTTAAAAATTACAAAATTTACAAAAGTCATGAAAACTCCAATAACTATCTGAGCCATAAAGAAATGAGAAGATACAGCAATTACAGAGGAAAACAAAAGAAACTCAATCAACCCAATTGAAGCCCCAGTTGGATTTGAATCACAAGTTCAGAACTTTAAAACAATGTGAAACCCAAAACCCAAATTCAAAAACTTGTCCTTTCTTCTCCTACATTCTCCCAAAACAGATAAATCAAAGGACCCAATACAAGAAACAAGTAGTTGCAAAATGGGTACCAACCTTGAGAAGGTGCAAGCAATAGCATGGAGGAAACTGAAACAAAGTGGAGGACTTGGAGATCCCTTGAGAAAATGAGTCACATGCATGGCCTGTATTTATAGTTTAGAAAATAGCAGCAGGAAGAGAATAAAGAATCAAGAGGGGTGAGGTGAGCACACGCATATGCAGAAACGAGAAAAAATAGGTAGGCAGTGAGAGAGTGAAAATGAATGATTGATTCGTGGATGTGATTACGATTGCTGGCGTCACGGGTGACGAGATCACGGAGAAGGAGCCAATAGCCTATTAGTTTTAGATCACTTATTTAATATAAACCTATTTGTCACTGTTGTCCACTTGACTTGTGTTGTGTTGTGTTCTATTATTTGGTTTGGAGTGCTTTGAATAAACTTAGATTAACCTTAATCACTTATATTTGTGCACAAAGGTTGCATCTCATTTTAGTAACTTGTTGAGAGAAACGAGTTTTGGTCGGTTATTGTTGAAACCAGTCAAGATACAAAAGAAATAGATTTGAACGGACTCCCACAAACTTATTTTGACGTGTAAAGATCAAATAGTTAGTTGACGTCTCTTGGTTAGGTCTCAGCTCATAAAGAAAGCTTGGTTGGTGGTATTGGAAATAGGAAGGAGAAACATGGGAAAAGAAGTGTTTATTTTATGTTTGTTCTTGCTGTTTTTGAGGTAGGAATTGGGAATTGAGAACCACGTATTTGATCCTCTTGTTTCACGCTTGTGATGGCAGATTGTGGTGTTGACTTGTAGTGTACTGAGTACTGAGTAGTGATGGATCTTGGTCTTATTATTGCTGTTTTAATAATTAATTAATTATAATTAATCTACAAAATCTATATTGTGGTCTCCACCATTACTATTGATGCTCAACGAAATTGTTTTTCTTTTTTATTAAGAAAAAATATTATAGTTGAGATGGATAAGTCATGAAATGTATTGTTAATTTTGGACATACTTCTTTTATATTAAAAAAATCTTTTAAACAAGTAGGGGTGATAAATCCACTTCATCAAATTAATTTCTAAAGTGGTACTAATTAATTTTTTTCTCTCGGTCTTCCTTTAAATTGAATTAATACTAGTCAACGCGTGTTGACAACATAATTTCACCATCACATATGTATATATCATTGTTTTTAAGATACTTTATAGGTTATTATGTTTTACCTAGCACAACATTGTATATTTTAAGTAAAAGAATAAGAAGAAGAAATAACTTTTCCAGGAATTATGTTGAATTTTTTTAATTTGATATATAATGGATGAATTTTAAAAATAGTTCCATTTCTGGAAGTACTGGTGGAGGAGGTAGCAGACCCGGTGTCTCAAGCTCTTCCGGAAGCTCAAGAAACAGGACAAAAAGCGGTTACAGTTTTCAAAAGAAAAAGAGGTTTAACCATGCAGAATCTCGAGTTGGAGGAAGGCAATGAGGTGGTACAACCAAAAAATGGGTTAGAGGCGAACCTTGGGTCCCAGGCTTGCCAAATGCCGTGAGGTGGGTAGGATGAGGCTCCCTTGGTGGAACTAGGCCATGGGGCATCAGCTGGATAAGCTACCTGGTTCAAAGTAGGAGCAGTGAGGGAGAGAAGACGGCTCGACAGATCGGGGGGAGGTGTATATCGGTGCCCTTGAGTTGATCTTCTTATCGAATATGGTTATCGAAGTCTTGAACGGTTTTGGAAGTCTCTTTGAGTGTCTTGTTTTTATTTCTAGTTTCGTTTTTTCGTATGTTCTGTTTCCTTTCAGTTCTTGATTAGATTGTTTGTTATGTTTTTACTATTCTTGGTAAAAAAAAATAGTTCAATTTCTTATCACTGTTTTAATTTTTACTAATTGTCCATTTTAAGTGATAAAGAAAGAAGAGAAAAAAAACATTTAACAGGTGGTAGAAGCGGAATGGTTTAAAGTTAAGGAGGCCCAAAACTTAAAAGAAATGGAAATAGTGGCGGAATAAGTCATGTAAATAAACAAGTAAATAAAATAGGAAATAAAGTGGTCTGTATCCACCGACTTATTGGTTATTGCTTGTGTATAAATACAAACGTACACCAACTACCTTTATCTATCAATCTATCTGTCTTTTGCTTCCTCAACCATGGATTTGGACTCTGCTGCTCCTCCTCCTACTCTGCCTCTCCTGCCGCACCAATTCTTTGCCCATTCTGCTGATGCTCAGTTTCTTACAACTACTGACCACCAACACCAACAAGCTGCTACTGCTACTTCATCTTTCATCGGACAAAACAAAAGATCATTAGATCTCTCCACTCACTCCCCCTATCCACAATCATCGCACTCCCACCCTTTCAAGAAACTTAAATTTTCCACCTGATTCTTTTCTTTCTTCTTGTTTTATTTTATATTTGTAAGCTCTTGTTAGTCAAGATTTCTTTGAATAATATGATTATGATTCGTTCTACTTCTCCTCTTTTATACTACTGTATTGTACAAGCAGACAATATCAAGGTAGTTATCCAATTTTCATTATTCTAGTCAAAACAGATGAAGCTAGCTCTACTAGTTTCCTATCATTGTACGGACCATCCTAGTATAATATAATTAACACAACTCTGTCTGAGGATCTTAGCGTCAGACCTTATCAATTTCACTTCAAAAATATCTATCAATGCATACAAATTCTGTTGTTTCCTAGACAACCAAATAGTTAAGGTTGTCTACATTTCAATGCTATCCCAGTTAATTGATCTTTCTTCAAAACCAAGTTCTGATGGTTGAAGCCTGCTTCGAGCCAACCTGCTCATTACAGCAAGACCTGAAAACAGACAAACCAATATATGTTAAGTTACATCAAAACATATTTACATTTCATATCCAATGAGCTGGGTTCCATTCATATTCCTTACCTTCAACCATTTTGTAGAGAGAAGACCACCACCCTTCTCTAGATATCTGATACTCATCCAGTGACTCTGCGATCACTTTATCGTGCTTTCCTTCCAGAACTCCCTGCAGTGTAACAACAGCCTCCTTCGTCTTTCTCAGGATACTGTTCTCGTCTTCAATTTCCAGTCGCTGAAGGTCATTATGCGATGAACTCAGGCTGACTCCAACCGCAAACTGGGCTGCTGCTGCCCATCGAGAAGAGGCCAACCATCTTCTCTGACTGTCTAACCGTTCATTCTCTTTTCTGTTTTGTCTATCTTCTCCAAGTACTAAGCTGCGTAAGTACTGAGCATTTGCAGCGCCTGTGCTCTGAACCATTTTCGAGAAAGCACTTCTTTCATTCGACAGTAGTTGCTCCGGTGTGTCATATTCAAGAACCTGAAACAGTAGTTAGTGTTTATTCCAAGAGATCGGTAACAACAAAATAACCAAACCAAACCAAACCAAACATTATATGCATTTCAGTTGCTCCAAATTGCCTTCATTTGCTATGTAGAAATGAACACGAAACAAGTATCTTCTAGACGAAATTAACCGAAGAAAAAATAGTTGGGGGATCTTTATGATAGAATGCATACCCGGCCAGAGTCAAGCAGAAGAATCCGATCGCAGTCGATAATGGTATTGAGCCTGTGTGCAATAATCAGCATAGTGCAAGATTTAAACTCTTCTCGAATAGTCTTTTGAATAAGAGCATCAGTTCTAACATCAACAGCTGCAGTTGCTTCATCGAGAACAAGTATCTTTGATCTCCGTAACAGTGCTCGTGCAAGACTTAAAAGCTGCCTCTGTCCAACACTGAAATTTTCTCCCGACTCCGATACCTAGATTAGAGACAAAATCATTACCGCCTAATTCAATTACATAAAACGAGATATTGCTAATCAATCAGGAGATTACACATATAGATAAACAACTATACATAATATGTTCACTAAATACTTTAGATGCCCAGTCATTAAAACTAAGGCTATTGAAACACTTTTCCAATAATCTTTCTAGTTTGTATTTATCTGAATTGACTTTTGTTGTGAAATTCAAACTTTCTATAATTATCATGTTACAGAATCAAAAAGTGTACAGGTACAGTATCGCGCACTTTCAAAAGATATACTGATAGACAGATCCAATCACAGTTTCAAATTTTAGTGATAACTGTTGGAGGTAGTGTGTCAGTGTGTGTATGTGTGTGCTGTGTGAGAGAGATCTTGCAGCTACTTCATAAGAGAAAATGCAAACCCATACCTCAGCATCAAGTCCGAAAGAATTCCTCCTTATCACATCCTTCAAGTGTGCCCTCTCTAAAGCCTCCCAGAGGTCGGCATCATTGTGTTCACTGAAGGGATCAAGGTTAAATCTCACAGTTCCTAGACAAAATACCATAAGGTTAATCAATAAGAGAAATTAAATAATTAGGAAAATTTTATTTCTAAAATAGATCAACTTAATGAAGATGAAAATAAATCTGTACAAGAAACATCAATAAACCGCATGATAGCTAAGACTAAGTTTGTGGATAACGTACCTGAAAAAAGAACTGGCGATTGTGGTATAATACCAAGCACTTTCCGGAGATCCATCAATCCTAATTTTCCGATATCACAGTCATCAATCAAGATTCTTCCTCTTTCAAGTTCTACAATCCTAAACAATGCGTTAATCATGCTAGATTTCCCTGCTCCCGTCCTTCCAACTATTCCAACCTTGTCACTTGGAGATACTGAGAAAGATAATCCATGCAACACTGGAGGAAGTTCAGGCCTATAACGCAGGACAACATCCTCAAATTTCACAGATCCAGAAGAAGGCCATCCAGGAGGTGGGCGGTTGCTCTCAATTATGGCTGGAGCTTCTGAAGGCAAATCAATATATGTCCCAATACGCTCAACAGAATTTAAACTGTTCTCAGCCAGACTAGCAAGTCTCAGTACACCAGTCAACAAACCCGTAATATTTAAGGCATAACTAAGAAGCAGACCCATAGTGGATGCAAAAGCCTGCTGATTTTCAGCTCTTCCATTCTGCATGACAGCAAAGGTTGCTGTGAACCAAATCATCAGTCCTCCCAATGTTTCCAAACGAATTGCGAGCCAACGGTTTCCGCTCATAGTCACAAGGGTGAACCGGACATTGTTGTCCATAGATTTTCCATTGATGTTGGCCATCCTATCATAGGCTTTGTAAGCTCGAATACAAGACAGACCATTCAGTGCTTCTCCAAATTGCGCATAAACAGGGGATCTGGTGATGGAATCCAAGCGCTTCACTTCACGAGCTGTGCTCTACAGAAGCAAAAAAAATTCTTACATGAAAATCTATCTGCAGTTTATAATCCAAGTAAAATGCATTCCATTTGAGTTGATACTACGAAACATATGACAAGATTTTGGAAGAATAACACTTCTGTCATAAAATACATTTGCATTTACAAAATGGAGGGAGTACTACATTTTAACCTGGAGACATGAATGTTAAACTTGACTCCAACCTAAAGCTTTAGTTGGTAGGTGGAGGATCCAACTACTAAATCAAGTGGCGACAGACTTCACAATTTTTCAATGTGGGGTTCTTTAACAATGTACATATCCATAATGACACTGAACTATAAATAAGGATCTCGAAATGGAATATAAGATAAGGTGAGAGGCAGTGTTTAAAAGTATTGTTTAAAAGTATTAACGACCCTTCTTATGGATATCACTTTGAATAGCTAAAGCAACCCAACAAAGTTCCTCGAACTACAGGTCTTAAAGGTAAAATAATAATCGCAACTGAATTAGAAAATACCCCACTTCTTAAAGGTAAATCATGACCCCTTCTTATGGATATCACTTTCACTAAGGGATATAACATATTAGTCATACACATGTTAAAAAAGCTACCAGATAGCTTACAGGATGTAGATAAGACAACATTAGGTGAGGAATGCATCACAACAATTTCATAAAAATATAATGGTAATAATAACAAATTTTGCTGAACAAAAAAACACTAACAGAATGAAAATTTTGGATACCTGATAATATAGATAAGCTGCATAAAACAAAACCAGAAGTGGCAAAATGGCCCACAAGGACATGGTGCTCACAATCCCAATCAAGACAAAAGTAGAAAGAAGCTGTGACACTTGGCCCAGAAACATATTGACAAATATGGCCACGTTCCTGTCGATGTCACCCAGATCCTTTGCAAACCTATTGATAATTCGTCCAAGTGGATTGGTATGGAAGAAGACCATTGGAGCTCTTAATATTGAATTAAGCATGGCATCATGCAACCTTTTGGCAGCATAAAGACTTGATATGATCAACCAATATGAGTTTGTCAATGACACCAAGACCTGAAACAAACAAAAAAATTGATAAAAGGTAATGAAAATTTTAATATTTTCCCACTCTCAACTAGTAATATCATGGAGAAAGGCCCTTAAGCTGCATGAGTGCAGATATAACATTATAAGCCATTTGCATTCTAATACATACCTGGCCAAATGATAGGACAGCATAGATCAAATTATAGTACCCAGGCCCATATTTTGCTGCTGTGCCTTGATCTGTCCAGTGACTTAGCCATGTGCTACTAGAAACTCGTAAAATTTCAGTAGTAACATAGCACATAAAGAGTATCATAACCACCCATGCCCCTCCCAACGCATTCTTGTACCTGGGAAAATAAAACCAACGCATGCATTAGTCACTGATAAAAAAATTATTTCATTATAAACAGGATCAGCATATTATTTCAATCCAGCAAGTAGCTATTGGAAAGGCGACCACAAATGGTATAGATACTCATGCAGCAAGATGGTATTGAAAAATGACATAGCAGCAGGAACTCTCATAATTTTATTGGATAAAGTTGGGTTTGGTTGTTGGCTAAAAAAGTTAAAATTAAGTTTATGACTATAACGGATGATAGACAACTTCAAAATGCAGAACAAAACAGAATGAGAAGTATCAATGGCTAAGTACACAATGATTAATAAATATGAGACAGCAAAGTCCTTTTCAGATTCAACAGGCAGGTGCTTTGCCTGGCAAACATAATGAACATCAATATGTAATATTAAATTCTTAAACCTATTCATAAATTTGGGTTATCTTTACCTGACTAAGACTTTCCAACTGACAACACCTGTCTCACGCTCCTCTTGCTTGATAAGAACAGATTTTCCATCTTTCGGCTTGCTCATCTGTTTTGCACTTTTTGGCAATTCATTCACAGCTCCATTAGCAACAGGTTTTGAAGAATTCTTATCATCTTCAGTTTCATCATCATCTTTTTCTTCTACATATTCTTCCATTTTTCCAGCATTTTCCATAAGTTTTTGGAACAGCACTCCACTGTTAGAGAGCTCCTCAAAGGTTCCCTCCTCTTTAACCATACCTTCATGAACCAAAATGATTCTATCAACTTGTGAAAGAAAGTGCAGCTGGTTTGTGACGAGAACTCTGGTTTTCCCCCGTAATTCACCCTTGATGCACTTGTCAAAAACCTTGAGAAAATTGATAGCACATGTTAGACAAAGAAAAACAAAATACGGATGACAAAATTCAACAGCCAAAGATGACAATAATTGCAGAATTGAATGGTGATCTAAGAGTCTGAAACGCAAGCAGGCACGCACAAATTAGTGATAAAGTAATTACTGACTGTTAAAATACTATAATTATTAGGTGGAAGACACAATTTGTATATCAAATGGTTTCAAACTTCACATTAACAGGGAGACAGCACAAATGGATCACTAGGCCCAGACCAAACCACCTCCTATACCATGTTGATTTTTCCAAGTTCCAACCCAAGTGCTTAAGCTATTAGGTAAAGGGCCCAACTGCCCAACTAATATATCATGTGGTCTCAAACTTCAAAATCTTTCAATGTAGGATACTTTAACATTAACAAAAGGAAAAAAAATACAGCCATATGCAAACAGAAAAGATATTCTTCTATAGTTATCATAAGAACTATTACATGCACATGTTCCAGTTACCATACCATCTACAACTTGTCATGACAGCAATATTAGTAGAATCCAACAAGAATTCAAATTCCAAATGCTAATTGCACACAAAAATATGAATAGCATAATGTAATGAGGTAATATAATGCTGCTTAGCATACTGGTTACCTGCCGAGCAACATGAGCATCTAGAGCACTCAAGGGGTCATCAAACATGTATACGTCAGAACTAGAATACACAGCCCTAGCCATGGAAACTCTTTGCTTTTGCCCACCACTAATATTCACACCTCTTTCACCAATCTCAGTAAGATCACCACCCTAATAATCATACACAAATCAGTCTATGAAATTCAAAAATCGCAAAATGTTAATTAGAATGGGAATTTGTGATCATCAACAAGAAATAGCTCCATATAACTTCATGGAAACTCTTACAGGGAGCAAGTCAAGATCCTGCCGCAGTGAAGTCACATCTATTGCCTTCTCATACCTCGCTGATACAAAAGGAGATCCAAACAATATATTATCGCGAACCTGCAAAAACAAGTTTACCAACCTGAATGATAACAATCAACTAAATAATAGGGCAAATGTAAGTAATTTTCAATTATGGAGGTTTTACTAGACCAACAGCACTTTAACCTTGTTAGTGCGAAATTAAAAGTTATCACCTTGTCAGCATAATTGTAAAAACAAAGGAAAGAATTACTATAAACACAGTAAATTTAAGTATGAGATATTGCAATAAGACTTGTAAATGTATATGAAACATAAGCAAACGTTTGCTTACAGTTGCATTGAAGATCCATGAAACTTGTGGAACATAAGCAACTGTTCCTCTTATGACAACACTTGAATCCAACATAGGAGGAAGCTCCCCAAGCATTGCTGAAACAAGTGACGTCTTTCCTTCACCAGTGCCTCCAACAATTGCAACTAAGCTGCCAACTGGAATATCCAAATTGATGTTCGACAAAGTTGGACTCTCCGCCTAGAATGAAATAACAAAATACATCAAGGATCCCAAAAAGAAGAATGTATAGGTGCATGACAAACAGAATCAAAGTTAACAGAAATAGACCTTTGAATCCCACGAAAAGAATCCATTCTTGATTGAGATGGCAGGAAGTCCTGGATCACAAGGGGGATTTGGTAGAAGAACTCTTTCTTCTGCTAAGAATAACTCCTCCAAACGCTTCAAGGATACATTAGCGTTTACCACCTATAAATTTACGGCAGATTTGGAAGCCAGAGAACAATAGAACCGGTTTCAGTATGCTGGTATTAAATGAATTTGTGTTTCAACTAAGTAATCTAAGAGAGGCACAAATATAAATATTTAATTACGTAAAAGCTAATAGACAGACCTGAGTTATTATATTGGGGAGCATGAAAAGGGGAAACCGCAGCACAGCAAACAGAGAAAGAGATGTAAATGCCCTTGCAGGTGTAAGATCACCACCAAGCAAAGTGAACATACCAAACGAAATCACAGTAACGACAACCGGAATGCTGTTTAATATAAAACTATTGCACTGCAACACAAGGAAAAGGGTAAGAATATAAATAATATATATATATAAGAAGGGTGTGTGAGTGTGAGTGTGTGTGTGGAGGGGGAGAGAGAGATGGCATCTCTCTGAAATCTCTACATCCATACAAAGGCAGCATTAAATATCCTATGATGTATTCACATGTAAAGCGCATATGGATAAATTAGGAGTTTGGAATGTTAGAATAGTTTAACCAATTATCAAGCATGAGTTATAAGATGCAAACTTTAAATTTAGTTGTATTTTGAATATTAGGAAGCATAAGCAGCATATTCATATCTCCAACTTTCTGCACATATGAATGTTCATGACGTTCAATAAAACACTCTCAAGCACTGCCACATAAATGAAATCGGACACGAAACTCAGAATTTGGTAACGATCCAGCATGTATGCTCTTTGGGAAGCCATTTCAAAATATGCAACCAGTAACTGAAACCAACACCCATATGTATATTATCATCTCCATCAAAAAGATAGTCAGAAACAAATTCACAGTTACGCCAGTTATCTTGTTTTATTATATTTTTCTCGTTTGGGATCTCTTATGGAATATATACATATCATAAAGAAACAGGCAGCTTACAAACCAATCACCAGTCACATTGCATTTTTTTCCCATTGAACTAATTTGTCAGTAATAATATGGATAATAGTTATAACATGTCAACTAAAATTCACGTACAGTCCAGTGAATTAGCATATTAAAAATTATATTGAAATCATACCACATTCATAAACTAGAAAACAAAAGGACATTTTTCAACAAATAAGTTTTGAGGCATACCGCTCCTAGTAGTGATGCTTTCCGGAACCATGATAACTCATCATCCCGAACACTTTGAACTTTAGATTGGAAACTGTTCTCCCATGCATAGCATCTGTCATTTCAGTGAAATAAAAAAAAGGTTATCAAGAGCCTTAATGTGGTTGAAGAAATTAAAGCAACCATTTCTAACTGATCCATACTTCACAGTGTCCATTGCAGCCAAAATTTCATTCATAAGGCCAATTCTCTTGTCTGTACGTTGCAAACCCTCCTTGGACAGTTTCTGCATTCTACTTATTACAAATGTCTGTAGCCATAAAAAATATTACAAGGATTAAGGAACATCTATTTCATCATAATTACCTCAATTTAAATGGGCGGAAAACAAATCAAGGAGCTATAGTATCATAAGACTCCGAGGAACTATAGCTCCTATTTTGAGTTAAAATGTATGTACTTTGCTTAGTGTCTGTCTTAAGAAGAATGCTATGCTGTATATGGGTTTATGCTTTATGTTCCTTTAGCATCTCCATGTCATGTTAGATCCTTCTAATTCTAAGGAACTGTGTCAAATATCGTCAATTTAACTTAACATGGAGATGCTAAAGGAACAAAAAGTATAAACCCGTATACAACATGACATTAGCACAATAAGCAAAGTAATAGGGAAAGCAAATGTACCTGTAAGGGAAACAAAAGAACTAGCATCAATGCACCAAGAAGCGAAGCAACGCCTAGTTGCTCATAAAGAAGAACCATTGAAATGATGATACGAAATGGAGCTGACCACAGAGTGTGAAGTGATTGGCATATTTGCTGTAGAAAGAAATGAGTCATATAGTCAAGGTATGCTTTCAAATAACATAAGATGGTCGTAGAATTAACCAACTTATATAAAGAAATTACAAGTAAACAGAATACTAGATATATAAGATTAATTAAGCATTACTTATATTTTTCAAGATGGAACACATATCAAACTCAATATACTGCATTGAAAGTTACAAGAACGGTACTATATTATGTATAATATATCCAGCGGCCTAAACTCATTTCAGTGTTATACTTGCCTAATATGTCAAACCTTCTCAAGCTTCAGGTACCCATACGTGATTCTCCATCAAAGATATATAGGTATCAAAATATAACAAATTGGTGTCTCAATATATAGATCCTTAATCTTAAAAAATAAATTAAAATCCAAAATATGTATTTATCCATAAGGGTTCATGATACTTCATAAGTTCCAAAATTTTAGGATTTTGTTATCTCACTTCTTCCTTCTCTAATCTCACTCAATTTTTTTTTTTTTTTTTTTTCCTTTATGCTATTACTTAGGTATTCAGAAAGTATCACACATGAAGATTAGCAATAAGAAAGCATACCTGAAGTGCTTCAGCATCAGTTGTCATCAAGTTTGTTATTTTTCCAGAAGCAAAGTTTTTGCGACCCTCATGAGTTAGCCTAAGAGACTTGCGAAATACAGCAGCTACCTGCAAATAATAAAATTATAGATAAACATGGGAAAAAAATCTGTACATGTATATCCAAGCTTCCGCACATACCAACCCTACAGCTACAAGAATTTAAATTTAACTCAGATTTGCATTACTTTCCTATCAAGCAAAACATCATACACATAATACCATATGAACTGTATGCACTTATTTCTACAAAGGCTTAAAAGCTATCAATAGTGACATTAGAACTATCCAAGGACGACCAGGGCAATAACATTAACATCCAGAATTCCTTGTGATTTCAGTAACTATTATGCAAATCCTGTAACATGTGATCATAGCAATATGAAAAAACTAAGAACCACTTCATAATTGATAAATTCTACATAAAAAAGGCAATATAAGTTCATCAAGTAGATAGATTTGCATGTATTTTTAATTTGTCATACAAAGTTGCGAAAAATATACTTAAGATATCAAATTAAAGAGGCAAAGATAGAGAACTGATTTAGAAAACGTATTAAGACACAAGGATCTCAAGAGCTTGACTATGAATATGAGTACATAGCTGGTGAGGATTCAAAGGAATTTAATAATGGAAGTATCAACAACAGAAAAACTCCTTTGCGAACCTACCCTTAACAATCAAATTGTACTCACACCATAGAAAATAAGTATGATTAAGAAATAAAGCAAAAATAAATAACAGAGACAGCTCCGGAAGTAAAAGTAACAAAAGAGAAACTCCTTACAAACCCAGCCCTGACACTCAACATGGTCAACCCCTAGTCCCACCCAATAAAATGAAACTAACGCTTTAAACGATTAGAAATCCAGTAATGAAAGTATCAACAATAGAACTCCATACAGACTCACCACCCCAGACATTCAGCACCTAGTCCTGCCCCGCCATATAAAATAATAAATAATCCAAAAAAATGAAGAAAAAACAGTGATAAATCCTCAGATATTTATTTGGAGAAGTTGTTTACATCATAGATAGGCAAGTAAACAAGAGAAATGAACAGCACCAACAGCATATATAACGATCAGCAATAAACTGAAATTACCAGAGTGGATCTCAGTCGGAACCCAACACGCATAACATTCTGGAAATACTGAGCTTCACATAACACGCCAAATACCTGAAACCAATGTGACTCTCATCAGAAAATATCAGCTTTTATACTTAAGTCAGCCATACCTAAATGCTAAATGCACACAGCTTAATGAAGGATTCATCTAAGATAAAGCACCTCTATCATTCCCTAAATGCACCCCCATCACCCAAAACATTACTAAAATAAGGAACAAATATTGCAAGAACGAGCAAACTTCAGGTCACAGAAGTCAGATCGACATTATACCAGGAAATAATTCAGTAACTTAAATATTCAGAATCTAACTTCATGTCACAGTAACCAAATATGATGATAGATGGAAGATCCAAGAAAAAACTACAGAAAGTGAAATTGTTATTCAAATGAATTCATTTTAGTTGCAAAGTAAATCAAGTTAAATCATTTATATTAGTTCCACGGTAAACATTAGCATGACCCTCTACGATAGCGGGAAAAGGAAAGCTCTGATGTTGTGCAAGAACATATTAAGATAAGCATACTTAAATAAAATAAGAGTTGGCTTTAAAAAGCAATTGATATATTGTGATACAGTACAAATACAAATATGTAGCAGCAAAGACTTCGTATCATACCACTCCAGCAAAAATTGAGAAGGCGTAGATGTAACCAATCCAAGCAGGATCACCTCGTTGCATAGACTGCAGGCAATTCACTGGATAGGATAAGCGATATAAACATATACATAGAAAAACAATTGAGAGCAGCATGACAACTTAGGGTTAGAACCATAAACCCCACAAATGTCTTTAGTACTTCATAGAAACAATAAATGATGGGCACTATGAACCAGTTTGTTAATAAAGGAAAGTAAAAAATAAGAAAGCCATCCCCGGTTATATACTGAAATAAGGAAGCTTTTTGAATTTCAACCTAAACATCAACCAAGAGAAAGGGCATTCTTTTACATAGCGAATCATGGACATAAAGCAACAATTGACAAACCTGTAAGAGATTATTCAATATGAGAGGTCCCACAAATTGAGAAAGATCATTGCCAATCTACAAGTTTGACAAAAAGAAAAATGAGTTTGTAAAAAATCATCATCAAAATGGTAGCATGCATTATATATACCGTGCTTCTAATGCTATAAATCAAAAACATATAAGATGATCTTCTTACCTTCCAAAAGCCTCCCCACCAAAACCTAGAGAAGCAGGAAAGGAAAATGAGTTAGATGAACAAGATATGAGTTAGACGCACAGGGCATAAGAAGCATTATATGAACCAGAATGCTATGACATATTACACTTAGTTACAGGGTTTGCCAGATGGTAAATAATCCTAACATGTTTCTCATCAAACTACAAGAACCTTTGGTGTGTCTACTACTTTTTCTTTTCCTCTTTTATAACTCGAAATAATACAATTAAGCAATAACGGTACAAATAAAACCATGTAACCACCAGATACCAATTCATGTCATCCCATGTACCCAGTACCAGCAGATCTAAGTGTTCTGTAATCTAAGAACAAATTCAGTGCATCCATACCATACCATCCACAGCCCCCACGTTGCCCTCAAGGACAAGGAGACGCAATATCCACTTTAATACCTCTTGTCATCTACTAGAATATACTTGTGTGACTACTGACATGTCTTTCTACCTTCCAAATTTCTATTTTGTAATGCAATAAGGATTCTGAACATAAATACAACAATATATGATGGACTGGAAACCACTAGAAGTTCAAAATACAATTCTGTTTGTGGCATTACAAGTTTACATAAACATATTGAACTGAGAGTCTAATTGTTCAGTAACAGTGTAACACAATATGAAAGGGAGAAATCCAAACAAAGTTGTCATTAGTTCAAAATTACCTTTTCGCAATATGAAAGTGATTTGTTCGCTTTTACTCGAATTATCTTGCCTATTGTCAATTTATTGCTTTTTCAAAAGTACAATAAGATGTAAACCAAAACAGTGGCATGTACAAGTTATAAATGTTGATTGTATAACCTCGTTGGAAATATTAATATCACTACTTGTACCACATTGCTAAGTATATTCATACCTTCCTCCGAGGCTACTATTTAATGCTCTTAAAAGCCATGGTTTAGGCCTTCGAGATTCCTCAGCCCAACATCTCTGGAAACTACATATTCAAACAATAATAAAATATCAGACAATTTTGCTTGACACATGATTTGCATATCAATTATGGAAAAACAAGAACACACTTGCTGTTTAACGTTTCTGTCTGATCCCATGTATCTAACTTCCAGACATCCTTTTCTGTGAGAGGTCTTTTGTATCCTTGCTTCATGAGAGGATTCATCCATGAAAAAAGGATTTCTAGCAAAACAACAAAACCAAGGCATGATTTAAAAGTACAATAAACCACAATAACTGGGTCTCTGCTTTCTCAAGCAGACCACATATACTTGGCCAAAATTGTATTTTAGTCTCTGACCAGGGAAAAAAATACAAGATCTGGTACAAGGATCCTAACTGCCTGCCCATATGTATTTCAAAACATTAGTAGGATTGTAGTCTGTATACATTTCAACTGAAGGTTGATGCAATACTTCATTAGTGATTGAGCATTCGAAAAACAGACTTAACAGTTAAATACAACAGGGGACAAGTCATGCGAAAAGGGACAGAGCAGAAATTATCATGTATTTTAAGGGCATCAAGATGTGCAGGTCAGTCAACAGCACATCAATAGTACTAAGGAGCTTATTCAACTAAAAGCTAAAGTTGATAGTTGAGGGCCCAATAATTAGATATATACTTTTAACAAATAGTATAACTAGCATGCAATTACAATTTGAAAAAAAATGAATACATCTTTTAGTCATACGTACTGGAAAATAAGTTGACGTGCCTCTCAGGACATATTTGCTCCCCAGCAGGAAGTTCTTCATACTCAGCGTCATCGACAGATTCGTCCCGTATAGGGGTGTAACCAGGGTATGGATCCAAATTAGGAACATACACAATCAAGAGTAGTCCAAACAAAACCTGAATGAATAAATCATTTGGCACACGGTAAATAATCAATCAAATTTAACCCTGCTACTGACTACACCATTTGTTACACCAAATACATGCCTAGCAAATTTGACCACAATGAGACTTCCTATGAGGTTTTGGGACAGTTTGACAACCTCGGACTGTTAAGCCAATGGCTCAATGCATTCACATCTACATTAATCCTGAAATCCTAATAGGAAGCTACACTTGGCCAAATTGGAGAACCAACAACAAGGCCATGTCCTAAGCCGAAGCCAAAATATAATAAGATAAACAAATGAACATGATCATGATTTGAAGAGAAGAAATATATCAAACAAACCTGGCAGAAAACCTCACTGATGCACAAATACAGAGTAGATCTGCAAAAGCAAATAAAGACATATGACTTTCTCATGATCAATCATATTTTATACACAATCACAATACAGAACTCAGATTTTCCAATGTTGCATGAAATTATAAATGCTTTGTGAAATTAAGGAGACCTCAAAACTCTTCAACCGGTGTTTACATCCTGTGTGGTCTTTCTAAATATGAACAATCAGTTTAAAACCTATTAAATATTATCCTTGCCCAACATTTGACTTCAAACTTTAAATACTAGTTTGAGTGATATTATGCATATATTTGTATTTGTATGTATATACTTGGTGTTACGGACTCTTCCTTCATTATAAAGGATCATTTGGGACAAGGACAAAAAATAAATTAAACTCTGAAGAGAGAGGAACTGACTCAAATAAAGTTTCTATATAAGTCAAACCTGTCGTAAAACTCTTGCACTGAAAGAATGAGATTCATCATTACAGCATCCCCCACCAAAGCATATATAACACCAAATCTGACAAACCATCGGAACTCACGGATGTAGACTTTAGTTTCTATACCAATCATCACCAACATAGAGCACCAAGAAAGAGCCTCAATGACCAATGAAACAATCTGCCATTGAAGGATGAAAGTAAGATACTTTGCATGCAAAACTAAATTTGCTCACTTAAGCAGATTATTTGTTTGTTTTGATTTGTTCTTCGAGGCAGCATAAAGGTTAAAAATGCATTCTCCAAATATAGATTACACAGAATAAGACCAATAAAAAATGGTTGTCATGGAAAGGCACACTATCTCAATAGAACATATATAAAGTAATTAATGGCTTCAGAATCAACCGAAGGAAAGAATTAAGCAGGAAATGAAACTTATCAATTTGGCCCATTCATTTGTGGACTACATTTGTGCAGAACTAGAAAGGCATATACTATCTCATGAGAACATATACAAATAAAATATGCCACTAATTTGATAAATTGAGGAAACACACCTCAAATGGAGCAAGACCATTCTGTCCGTCTATGTTAAAAGCTGAGATACCCATGATCAATCTGAATAAAGGCACCGCAGTACACAATCCAGCTAATATGAAAAGTATATAATTGTATAACTTTGATCGCAGACAAAACCTTTGGACTTTGAAATCTTTCTTGATCAGCCATATTCGGTAGAAACACAAACCCAAGAGGACCAAATTTGACACACCAATGACCAGAGAGTCAACTGCACAGGGAGTGTAAACACCAAAGGCATTCTCCACAGCTCTTGACCACAATCCATTTGCCACCGGCTGACAATACCAAACGAATGGCTTGAAAGCCATTGATAATCACTTTGCTACCAGTATTCTTCAGTCAAATTGCATAGTCTGTCACACTCCCTCTCTCACTTCCACAGATGAATGCCAAGTATCCAAAAAGCTCCGTTCCTGCTATAAATGCCACCATATTGAAATCATTTTTCAACCCAACAAAAAAAACAAAGATAAGTTATCCTTAAGGAAAAGATTAATCAGCATTCCTTACCTTCTATATGTAGAGGCAGCATAAATAAATTTACATGTAAATACAGTTCAAAATCATAGATATCAAAACTTATGAAGAGAAATTCTCTCAAAAACTTTCCAAACACATTTATATTGCATACACAATCAGTTTCTCCAAATCTTACACTTCCTCATTGTTTGACTCCATAAAAAAATAACTATAATGAGAATATCATCCCCTGAAGAGAACCTAACACAGCCAGTAGACTTCAGTTCACAAATCACAACCTTCAATCCAAGTCATTGACATTCTCAGGAACCAAACAAACAACAGTCTACACAAATCTAACAACACAAAACAGAACAAAAATGCAGCAAAAAGAACACACGAATTTCCAGCGACTCAATCAAACCATATAAAACTACTGATATTTGCCCTTACAATCACGACACACAATACATCTGATGCAACTCGCTTACAAAAAGCTTCGCGCAGAAGATAAACAAAAAACAATGAAGAAAAAGAGGCGCGATGTCTTGTAATGAAAAGTTAACCAGAAAAAAGAGCTTTGGGGGAGAGAGAGAGAGAGAGAAAGAAACAAACCTTAAGCTATTTTCTGGCTGCAGTTTTCCTGAGAAAATTCAGAGGAAAAAATCTTTGTAGCGGAGAAAGCGGAGAGAGAAGAATGCTGTTAATTTAATTTGTATCTGTACGTATGGGAGGAGAAACCATAGATGCTGTGCGTCACCGGTGACGATGCTGTTTGGAAAATGATGAACGTGAGTGAATATTTCTATTTTATTTATTTATAAATTACCAAAAAAAATTAGAAAAGGAAAAATAAAAATAAAAAGACTTTTTTATTTTTTTTATAATAAGATAAAGTAGAAAATAATTGGGCAGAAATGTGGGGACTAATGGGCTAAAGGACGAATAAGGGACAAGTTAAATTAAGGACTTGTCTTGCTGCACATTATGTGGATCTGTGGTTTTGAGATAAGCCCAGGGGTATTTTTGTCTTTTTCTTGTGTCAAAAGAGCACAAACAAATGCAGATCACCCAGCCCATATCTGATTCTGTCTTTTTTTTTTTTTTTTAATGTGATTCCCAATAAAGTATTCTCTCTTTGCATTCATGTTTTGGGGTTTTGTACTTTTGTTGATATAATATTATAATTAGGGAAAAATGTATATCAGTTAACTGATATAAGGTTACATCAGTTACAATTTAA
>JAYMTE010000260.1:0-20541 GCA_036897545.1 Pelargonium fulgidum
AATGACTACTCTTACCTTGTCATTTGAAATTATATGATTTTCCAAACGTTACATTTGTATTTGAAATACAACATTTAAAATCACAAATTTCTAATGATGAATTTAAAATCAAATCCGTGTTCTCAAACGTAACATTAATCTATAACTGCTTATTGTGGTGCTGAATGTCGGGGGGTCAGATGATAGAAAAGATCACTGTTCCACACTAACCTATTATAGTTTGGAAAAATTCTATAGAAAGGTTTTGTATAGTGTCATGCACATTGCACTGAAGCACTAAAGGTGTATTCTGGAGTGGAATGAAGTGAATCTCTAATGAGGATTTGAACTTGTGGAATCAGGTACCCTGTCGATAAAAAAAAGATAAGGAAACAAATGCTAAGGAGTATCTATTCTAATTGTTTGCTATCTAAATGATTAAAATGTTTGCTATTCAACAAGCTGTGTCATTTAATCTGTTATGGCTGATTGCTTACCTGTTGCAGCAGTTAGCAGTGGGATAACAACTGCCAAGGCATATCTAAAATGACGGTATCTGGCTTGACTGGTATTCCCTCAAGATGTTGTCTTCAGATTCCTGCACGTCACCCGAGGTTTCTGGGTAGACAAGTTTCATTTTCTAGTGGGTTTAAACCTGGACAAATAAGACAATTACGTCATCTGGAAAGGTATTGTTAAGTTATTAAACCATCAACTATCAATGTTTTTATGGTGGTTGTGCATATTATGATTTGGTTTCTCCAATGCAATTGTCATACATAACTTATTGGACCGGTCGTAGACAAGGATCCAACCCGCAACAAGCACATTTGACCAGATGCACTATGGGGGCTTCCTACGGTAACAAGGAACATGGTTCAAATGGTAATATTCACCTTATATATTAATATCTCCAATAACTGCTTCAATGTGATTTTTTATACATAACCAATTGTTAGCAATCATGTTTTAATTGTTTAGAAAATTTCATTATGATAGTAAATTAGTAATAATAACCATATCCTTTTGATAGAAGGAAGAAACTGCAAGAGCCTCTTTTTCAATGTAAAACTCTGATGTGTAGCTCTTTGCATCTATTGCTATGCGCTTTGCTGTTTTAAGTTTTTTTTTTTTTTTTTTCATTTTATTCAATTTTTGTATGTAATGATTTTTCAGTTGGAGACTGCATTTGCTGATTGTTGAGTACTTTTGAATTGGGTGTTCTGACACATTTTTAAAATATAATTTGCTTTTGTACCATACTTAAATTTTTTATTTGTTGGATTACGGGTATCAACCATTGCCAAATTTGAACCCCGAATTTGTTGATTCTGTTTCATTCTATTTCTAGCTAATTAATGTGAGAAATCAATTGTTCTTTTAAATTAGTTATCATTAACTCTCTGTAACTTCCCTCTTAACTGCCTCAGCAAGTTCAGATATATTTCCAAGAATTAATGTAAAGGACCCTTATAAACGGCTTGGAGTTAGCCGGGAAGCTTCTGAATATGAAATTCAATCTGCAAGAAACTTTCTTATTCATAAATACGCTGGACATAAACCGAGTGTTGATGCAATGTAGTCAGCTCATGGCAAAATAATCATGCAGAAGTTTTATGAAAGAAAGAGCCCAAAAATTGATTTGAGGAAAAGGTGGAGAGAAATGACTCAATCCAAGGTCTATCAGTCTGTCATGAACAGATTCTGGACTCCATCCACAAACTTCATCATAAAAACATCCATTGCATTTCTTGTACTCGGAGTTCTTACTATTCTATTTCCCACGGATGAAGGTCCAACCTTTCAGGTAGCAGTATCTCTGTTCACGACCATATATTTCATACATGATCGGCTAAAAAGCAAATTCCGAGCCTTTTTTTACGGGTGAGTGTTTTACTGTGAACATCTGATAATTTCTATTCTTCCTGTTCTACATGATCCCTCATACCATATTTCCATACCAATTATCAAGTTTGAATGCTTGATTGAATCTTCCTAGTTATTATTATCCTGAATTGTTTTTAGAAATCTCAAGCTACAAATTTGTGGTTGTGCAGGGCTGGATCTTTTATCATGTCATGGCTGTTGGGAACCTTCCTAATGGTTACTGTGATCTCACGTATACCCATATTTAAAGGAGCATTTCGGAGTTTTGAAATGACTACTTCGTTGATAACCTATGTGTTCCTTTGGATGTCAGCAACATACCTGAAGTAGTGCAGTTTCATCTCCTTTCATGATACCAATTCCTTTGGAGTGGATGGCACCAGACGGAATAGTTTTGTTCTTCAGATTGCAGAGCTGTCAATTATAGAGCACGTAGACCTTTAGCCATTCAAATTTAGTTTGATTAGTAGCTTCAGGACATAGTAGATGAAAATCATTTGTAGAATTGCTGAAAAGTGTAAACTGTGACAGATACAACTAGAGATCAGCTTCTGCATTTTTTTTATGGAAGAACTGAACCAACCCAAGTGCATGGGCCTGGGCAGTGTCATGAATTAGTGTTCTAAATCATCGTAACCTCGAGATCTTTTGCCCAATCGGGTGGCCAACAGGCTTCGAATTCGAAACTTTTATTGTCCTTGAACTCGAATGGTTGATTATGATGATTTTGTGTCTAAACTTCCTGTCCACTGAGCTACACAACAGGTTGCTTAACAGTTAGTAGAATAAGGACAATCTGGGATTGAGTGAACAAAAAAACCAGAAACAAACCAAAATATCATTCCAAATTTATCACTCAAGTTATGGATGCCTAGTCAGCAAAAAAACCCAAGCAATCATCTGACCTGGCATGTCTCCATTGGTTGAGGCATCACAGCCTCAAATGACATATCTCTGAGTGAGGAACTAGGACTATATATGCAATGAAGTACACAAAAATGTAGCTTAGCATAGCAGAGATAAGTGGTGAGCAGTGTGCAGAGAAGAAGAGCCATATAGTATCATCACTAGAAAGATAATGGCATCAGCTTCTCTCCTTAAATCTTCCCTCTTGGGTCAGCCAATCCTCCGGCAACCATCGTCCTCCACCACTTCCCGGAGCCGCCCTCTCGCTCCCTCTGCTCTCTCCATCCGGGCCAGCTCCTATGCTGATGAGCTCGTCAAGACCGCGGTACGTTTTGTCATACTTCAATTCATATCTGATATAAAATTGAGCTATATGTGTTTTGCTGATAAGTGTTTATGTTTTAGAAAATTGTTGCGTCCCCTGGGCGTGGAATCTTGGCTATGGACGAGTCAAATGCTACCTGTGGAAAACGTTTGGCCTCAATTGGGCTAGACAACACTGAGGCTAACAGGCAAGCCTACAGGACACTCCTTGTGTCAGCTCCTGGTCTTGGTCAGTACATCTCTGGAGCCATCCTCTTTGAGGAGACTCTGTACCAGTCCACACCTGAGGGGAAGAAGATTGTTGATGTGCTCATTGAGCAGAACATAGTACCTGGTATCAAGGTTGACAAGGTAATTAACATATAACCACAACACCAGCCTATTGTTTAATTGGATTTGTAGACATATGAACATGTATTTATACCATGGATCTCTGGTTGTGCTTGCTTGCAGGGTCTTGTTCCTTTGGCTGGTTCAAATGATGAGTCTTGGTGCCAAGGTCTTGACGGCCTTGCTTCCCGCACTGCTGCTTACTATGAACAAGGTGCCCGTTTCGCCAAATGGTGCGCAATTCTTCTACTCTCTCACTCTATTGCTTGCTTGCTTGTGTATATTCTTTCCGAGATAAGCTTTCAGTATACTTCATCCGTCCCAAAATGAGTGGATAAGTTAATTAGTGTGGTATTGGTATATTTACTTTTTTATCCTCATCATGATCATTTGTTAAGAATTAAGAAATACAAACTTATTGTAAAGATACTATTGACAATTTATGTATAGGCGTACCGTTGTGAGCATTCCCAATGGCCCATCTGCTCTGGCTGTGAAGGAAGCAGCCTGGGGTCTTGCTCGCTACGCTGCCATCTCTCAGGTATTTGAATCAAATGGGCACAAGTAAATGTGTAATATTGTAGTTTAAGGGATGGAATTTGCTTATACAGAGCCTTTGGTGTTTGGTTTGATCATTTCAGGATAGTGGTTTGGTCCCAATTGTGGAGCCAGAGATCTTGCTTGATGGTGAGCATGGAATAGACAGGAACTTTGAAGTGGCACAGCAGGTGTGGGCTGAGGTGTTCTTTTATCTTGCGCAGAACAATGTCCTATTTGAAGGTATACTCCTGAAGCCTAGCATGGTCACTCCTGGTGCTGAATGCAAGGAAAGAGCCACTCCCCAACAGGTTGCTGACTATACCCTCAACCTCCTCCGCCGGAGGGTCCCTCCAGCAGTACCTGGCATCATGGTAAGTGTTGGAAACCCGGAAAACACTTCTGATCATAAAGATCGACGTATCATGACATTGTCATACAAGTGGACTTTTTGTTTGCAGTTTTTGTCCGGCGGGCAATCAGAAGTGGAAGCTACCCTCAACTTGAATGCCATGAACCAATCCCCAAACCCATGGCACGTGTCCTTCTCGTACGCAAGGGCGCTCCAGAATACTTGCCTCAAGACCTGGGGAGGCAGACCTGAGAATGTGAAGGCTGCTCAAGATGCATTGCTCCTCAGGGCGTCGGCCAACTCCCTTGCTCAGCTCGGGAAGTACAAGGGCGACGGAGAGACTGAGGAGGCCAAGAAAGGAATGTTTGTCAAGGGCTATGTTTACTAAGCCATTTCAAGATTATGATGATGATGATGATGAAGGAAGCTAGATTGGTATTCTAGTTTTGTTCTGTTTTGTTCACTAAATGTGTAATGCACTTTTAGCTACTTCCTGTATTTTTCTTGCCAGTTAAGATGCGAGGACATATCATCATGTAAAAATTATGTTCAATGCTTGTAGCCTATTTATTAATTATAGGTTCTTCAATTGTTCAAACCATATTTCTTAAAATATAAATTCAAAATTACTATCAGAAAATCTTTCACCAACACAGTTACATAGTTCTCTATGACTTCCTTAGGTCCTCACTACTAAACCTCTTTACTATCCTTCTAATTTGCTCACAAATATGAAGTTTAGGGCACAACAAACATGCACGTAACAACCACCCATAATATGGTTTCGTTTATAAGCATACAACAATACGACAGACAGATGAATGGGTAACGAAAAATGTGTCACCACGAGATTATTCTTTGCAGTCTATTTGCATGTACATTGTACAAAGGATGACTATATATACAGGCAAATATCTTTCATAGTTGAGCATTAATGGAACATATGTTGATGAGGTAATGTTTTTGTCGGTTAAACCATCTGATACATTTTTGTACATTCGCCGTGAATTTTTACATTGAACTCCATCCTGCACCTCGGCACTGAGACAGCCACAAGTCTATGTGATCTATCATCTGTAGCCTTACTTTGTGAACAGCGTCGGGGGAGCTACAATTCTGGGCATTACCTGAAAAGAAAATACAGCTCATAAGACGTGTTGCAGGCAGAAAGTCAGCTAGCTTTGCAGAGCAAAAACCCTTTATCATAAAATTTATGATTAACCTTGTCTAAATTCTGTATAAATGTCATAAAGAACCCTTAAAATGAGACATCTAATGTAGCAAGTTGAGTACAGAGGCAGATTGCTCCATAATTTAACAGGTACCAGAAAGCTTCATCAGAGAACCTAAAATGTACATATATTGATGACATTATCTTTCCTTATTCTTTGGATGAAGTCGGAGTGAAGTCCAAAGCTGGTTGATGGACAGCCTATAGACTTTATGGCAATAGAGCTATTCCTAAAAAAACCTAACCGAAGTAAAGCAATTTTTTCGTGGGATTTGTTTATTTTTCCTCTCTTTTCCTCTTTTGTCTGGATTAAGTATGAGTTAAACCAAAGCTGCACAGAACCAACCTGACTGATGGACACCCCCCCACCCCTAGAAACATAACACTACCAAGAGAGCTATTTGTAGAAAAACCTAACGGAAGTCACGAAATATTTTCATGGAGCTATTTGGAAGTTGTATCCAAAATTCTTTTTGAGATACCCTCATTTCCAGAGGCTCTAATTTACCATCGTGTGTATTCAACATCAGGTACTGACCAAGAAAAAATATACATACAAAAAATGTCAAAACTTCAATTTTCTACATACCTTCAAGGCTTAAAGGAGACTGGGGACACCCTCGCATATCAGTTCCATGGCCACAATTATGACAAGTGATGAGGTAGGAAGGCACTGGAAAGTAGAATACATTGCTGTCAGGCAAAGATTAAATCTATGATAGAAAGATAATAACATTTAAATGTCATTATCTACACAATTATTACATCAGATATAAAGTCATACATAATGTAGTTAATTATCCAAAAATTCACATTAAGTAAATGGAAACTGAAAACTCACTATCTTCTGATGAAATTTGCTTGGATGCATGACGCCAGGGGTCCTGTGATCCATTCGTAAAAACTATTTTTGAACCTGCAAATTAACATTTTCATAAGAAAATGTCACACGTGTGAAATGGTTGACTGTGTAAAACCATGATACAAAGCAATAATTATGCAGAAAGCACAAAACAGTTTTAGCCATTAAGTGCTTAAAAGAGCTCATAATCAGTAGTAGCTAATTCATGATCATATGGTATTAAACTGCCAAGATTCCTAATCCTCTACAGTACAGAAAAAAGTTGTACTAAGATTTAAGGGGTAACTGCATATGGCTACACAGAATGAATGTCCCAAAACACATAACTACATTTGTCGATTTCCATAACAAACGCACCCCTCATGTTTTCACTTCGTTTCGTAAACCATCTATTTTAACAGAAGATATCCTCTCTGATCATGTGAAGTACATGGGACTCCTTTTAACTTCTTAAAAATTCTAAAATACCCCTACATTTCGGTCGTGTGTGTGTGTTTTAATTGATTTTGGAGGTCTAGGGTTTTGAATTGTGTGGTTAAATTGTGCGTGACATGAAAATTCAAAGCTTAAAATTTTCCATCATTGAAAACTCAGGCTTTAAATTTCTGTTGCCGGAAAATGCTTTGAAGTTTCGAGTGCCATATAAAAT
Organism: Pelargonium fulgidum; assembly: GCA_036897545.1. NCBI lineage: Eukaryota > Viridiplantae > Streptophyta > Magnoliopsida > Geraniales > Geraniaceae > Pelargonium > Pelargonium fulgidum. The sequence continues at coordinate 7,058 of JAYMTE010000260.1, forward strand.
TCAGCTTAAAAGTTAAAGGCAGCTTAGCAGCACACTAAAAAATAAGATACAGAAATTATCCACCAGCCAACAGCTGACACAAAAATGAAGAAAACCTGAAAAAACTACAACTCCACAAAATTTCCAGATTACCAGAGTAGTTATAAGTGAACAAACAGTTAAAGTGATCAAAGACTCATACACACATGTAAACTTAAAAAGGTCAGTGTACCAGCTATTCTTTTGCCTCCGTAATACAAATTTGTCCCATCAACATCAGGATAGATACCCTCTCCAAAGACATTCTTGCAAAGGTCCAAATGGTAACTGCAAGAAATCATTTGTACAGCTGGATGTTAATGAAAGAGCGAACAAAACCATATATAAGTAGTTTTGATATTCTAGTTTAAATAGGGCTAGAAACAAATTCTCGTATAGGATATAAACATCAGATAATTAGAAACATGCCTTGTGTCAACTTTTGAAGAGCGTATGCTGTCATTTGATGGTGCAACCTGAAAATAAGCAACCTCGGTACAAACTTGGAACCACCATAGCCTAGCACTACTGTCTTCGCTAAGAGCAGTTTTCTTCAATTGTTTTTGATCATATATTCCTACACTATCACCATAGTATTCTTTGATATATTTGGCATATGCATCCTGCATAAGGATTTATTATGTGCATTTAGAAGCATTAGACTATATATAAAGTGGAAAAAGATGCTAGCATCTTAATGACAATACTGAAGCATTAGACTATAAGAAAATGAAAAAGAAACAAGTATGCAGACTTCATGACAGTACCATTATATAATCCCCAGAACAAGTATTGTTAGACAGTAAAGCAACCCTGATTTCATTTCTTCTTCTTTTTCTTTTTTCGACAGCACCGTTTTCAGTTTGGCAGTTTGCAAGAACAAATATTTTCAATAAAATAGGGTAGCAAAGATGAGAATGTTGAGGTGGAAATGTGGTAACACTAGGAAGGATAATATTAGGAATGTGTTTATTCAAGGAAACGTTGGGGTAGCCTCAATTAAGGATCACATGTTCAAATCATCTTAAATGATTTGGACATGTGGAGTATAGAAAGACTAGTGATCCTGAAAGGCGAGAGAATTCAGTTAGGAGAAACTAAAACTAAGTTACCATGGAAACTGGAAAGGAGTGAGGAAAGACATAATAGCACTCGGTTTAACTAAGGAGATAGCAATAGATACGATAGAGTGGAGGAGTAGTGGAAGTTCCCAAAGAGTTTAGCTAAGGGTTCATAAAACTGACCCCGACATTGTCTGGGAAATAGCTTGGATGGTTGGTTCAAACCAAACCAATTCAAGCTGTGATCACACCCTAGTGCCAACATTTTGAAAAGGAACCAAAAAATGGAGCAAAGAAAAACATCACACCACATATTTTCTAAAGGTGTGACAAGGGTTATTGATATTTGTACTGTGCATGAGTTTTATACTATAGTTATTTCACAGGGAAATTATATTTCAGTCCAAACTAAAGAAGTAAACCACGATCATGTACCAGAAATTGCACTTCAGTTCCTTTTTACTGAAATAACACAAAATTATTGTACAGCAAAATATACATGTCGCATCACCCATTCAACGTCAAGTCACGTGGACCCCCAAATTTTGTAGTTTATCATTAATAACACGTACACTATGATATTTCGAATTTTATTAATAAAATAAGGTGATATATATATAATAAAAGATATTGCTCAAATAACAAAAACGAAAAATCTGCTACAAAAAAAGAGCTGAGAGTGTGATTATTGGAGAGCATATATCATTTCACTCATGTGGGTTACAGGACATGTTGCATGATCTCAACATATTTTTCATGTAATAACTAGCAAATAGCTACATATGTAATGCAATATGAATGAGAATAAAGATAGTTTTTGAGGCGTTATGTACACTAAATTATTTTGAGACATATTGGTCACCACAATGTGCATAGATTTGTTGTGACTGTCAAATTGCATGGAAAAGGTATAAATATGCTTCAAGAATATATATACTAACCATAAAATAGGGTTCCATTGGTGACCCCCACATTCACATGGTTGGTTATCTTAAAACTTTAGGGCTAGCTACTTTATAAAATATCCAGGCTTCATAGTTGTAGGTCATGAATTGGACACATATACAAATATATTCTTCTATTTAATATAGGAGACAATATCTCATACAACATTCTCAACAATTTCAAAGATATCTTATAACTAAATTAGCAAATCAATTTTAAATAAACGGCACTTATTCAAAATATAAAATTTTTAATAAGTTATTCCAGCAATTATATGTAAAAATGCATGTATAATTAACTTACACATAATATACTCATAAAAATGTTACCATTCAAATATAAGCAAATTTTAATATTTTCAATCCTATCATTTAACATAAACTAAAGAACAAAGGCAAAAAATACTGTAAACGATTTATATATGTTTGCTCTATTAATGACTTGTTTGAGTCATAAATTTCCTTCAAATATTTATAGATGTAAGATTTCCATAAAAGTACATTAACGTCCGAAAATTGTAACACTTCACTAAAAATGTAAATTCATGAGAAAACTAGTTTGCCGGCATAAATTTTTTTAAGATGAATATAAATGAAAATTTAAAGAGTCGTGGCTCAGTTGAAAACAAGAATCAAGATTGTATAAAGAGTTTTCGGGTTAGACCTCCATTATACACATCAATAGAAAGAAGTGAAGAACATTAATTGTGACTAAGTCCTGAATCAGATTAAACAGGTAATTTACACTTAAAAAAATGTGTGCTTCTCCTATATTTGAGGAATGTGGTGTCGATCTCTTTCTCAAGTGATCCGAACTGAGACGGTAACGTGGTGTAGAGATCTACCGGTATTATTGATGGATCTAAATTATAATAATAAGAAAAGAAGAAAAAAAAGGAAGTAGCTGCATGCTTGAACATGAGATGATGCGACCACAACACTGCCACATGCAAGATTAAAAATTGGTCACGTAATTGTTATAGCTAATAGTCTTCACTGCACTCACTATGCTATGAGCATCATTGACGGGTAGATTTTGTTTCGTACTATTTTATTTCAAGATGTAATGAAACATAAGAGCAAGATTTAGATTCAAATTAAAACACCTAATTTATTCATATTTTAGAATAGTTTAAGTTAGGTATGTTTGTTTTAAATAATTTTCTAACTACTAGTTATCACGGACTCGAGAAGAGGTTAGGGATGGATCCACAAGATTTAGATTTCAATTACCTCAGCGAGGAATCTTGGTTTAACCCTTGAGCTCCTTGTGTTCGTACTTGTTGAGCGCTCTTTTCTTTCCTTCTTCTTTTCGACTATGTTGTCACAAGTAACATTCTAAACAGTTAATTTATGATTCATTGGATTTTCAAATCCACGAAGAAATACAATTTTACTAAATATGGAGCTTAACCATGTTAAAGGAAGATGTCATAGAAGATAACCCAGTAGAGAATATTATAGTAAGTTTAAGGAAGGTTATTATGAGGGGTTTGAATTGGATCGCAAAGATGAGGTGACAAAGTGTCATCAGTCATCTTGTAGTGACAAGATGATTGATTTGACAAATGGTTATCATGGATGTTCCAAATTGACTTACAAGTGAAATTTAATTGAAGGTTTTCATGAAATGACTTTAATCAACTCGCAGATGTAATAGGATCACAGATCACCAAGATGAGACCCAAAACAAATTTCTTTGATTAATTTGTTGAATAAAAGGCTCGGAAATGACAAAGAGAGGAAGGTCATTGACCAAGGTGTTGGACGAATCTGGGTTGAATGAGAAAAAGACAAGCAAAGGCTAGTCGAGAATCATATTATAGGCGAGGTAGAAAAAATAATTAATAAAATATACTCTTTTATTGACATTCAACCTGTAATGATGTGACAAGTCCACGTGTCTTTAAGTGTTGACGTGAAAAATATACAATAAAAAATCTAACAAATCAAAAGGTTCGAAAATCGAAACATACAAAATTCTAATTAAGGAATAAAACTTAAAAAAAATACAAACGAGTACAAGAGGCTCACAATCATTTGACCTAGATTAATATTTTTCTAAAAGTTAGGAATATAAAAGGAAATCTTTTGAGAGTTAAATTGTTTCACTAGTCAAGTGATGCTTGTGCATTTACACACCAACGACAACATTAGTAAACTGAAACCATCAAAACGTTAACTTCCGTAGGTTGATAGAATTACAAGGAAAGGGAAAAAAAAAAAAAAAAGATGTTCTTTTCTTACCGATAAAGTTTTTTTTTGTTTTTGAAACCCAAAGTGGAAAATAATTGGAATATTCGAACAAATTGTGGAAAAGGTTCAACTCTTAAACTTGGGAAAAAGCCGAGAAGAAAAAAATCGGAGAAAAAGAAACTTTTGTCCAAATATTGGCGAATCTGCAATGCACAAAGCAACCACAAATTCAACTCCACAGCTCCAAAAAAATAATTATATCGAAAATTACATTTATTTTGATTTTATTCAATAGCATCTATCAATGGTCTACGGTCGTTATCGGTCCGTTGTAATAGAATTTTCCTTGTATATTTTATCTTCCAAATTTCATTCTAATTACTGCTCTGATTCCAATTTATTGCATTTTTAAGTAAAAAAGGAGAATCGGAGAAAAGTGGGTTGTGACGACAGATGTTGAAGGGTTGTTGGGAAATGCTCTGTTTTTAATTACTGTTTTCAGATTCTAACAGCTTCTCTTCTTGGTTGATTTCCATATTTAAGAGAAAACCTGTGACATTATTCTATTTATAATATGGTTTTTTACTATTATTTTACATCTTCGTATGTTATGAGGATGTTTTGTCTGTATGCTGAGATTCCAGTTCATGCCCTGTAGATCAGTGTGTGTGTCACCAAGCTGTACACTCTTTTAAACGCTCACTGTGCTCTTTCAAGCCCAAGCTTTATCTTCTTCCCTCTCTTCCTCTTCCTGTGCAGTGTAGATTTGGCTCTTTCCCTCAATTGTGGGCTGGTTTTGAGGTAACAGTTTCTACCAATTATCCTGAATATTCCAGTTTCTTCATTCGATTTGATGCTCTGATGTGATGGGTTTTCTCTGTCTGCTTGTTACTGCCATAATTTAATGATAATGATGAGGGATTTTGGGTTTGTGGGGTTGATTTGTTTAGTAAAGGTTAAGTTTTGCAGATGAGTTTGTAGACCCAATTGCTTTTTCTGAGAGACCATGAATTGGTGAGGAGTTTTCTCGACCTTTTTGTTCATGAACCGCTTGTTACTGCAATAATTTAGTGATAATGATGAGGGATTTGGGGTTTGTGGGTTTGTGGGGTTGATTTTTTTAGTGAAGGTTAAGTTTTGCAGAGGAGTTTGTAGACCCATTAGCCTTTTCTGAGAGACCATAAATTGGTGAGGACTGAGGAGTGTTCTAAGATCTGGGGATTGTTGTGGTGGTGTTGATTGTTTCATCTGTGATCTGGGTTTTCTTTTCTTTCAGTTTGGCTGCAGTTTGAGAAGATGAGGGGAGCTGTTCTAGTGGCTATTTGTGCCACCATTGGCAACTTCTTACAAGGATGGGATAATGCCACTATTGCAGGTACTTTTTTCCTCTAACTCTTATAAAGTGAATCAAGGCTCATATGATTGAGCTTTTGAGTTTAAAATGATGTCTATGTAAGGATTGGTTTTCCTTAATTGGTCATCATTTGCTTTCAATATTTATAGACTGTGGAACTCTAGACTTTGGATTGTTGTTACTTAGTTGTTACCATATGGTGATGAGTACTAAATCCGCATGCTGTATCTTTCAGGGGCTATTGTTTACATAAAGAAGGATCTTGTGTTGGCTACAACTGTTGAAGGTCTTGTTGTGGCCATGTCTCTCATTGGTGCCACAGCGATCACAACATGCTCTGGACCCATATCAGATTGGATTGGCCGGCGCCCTATGCTCATTATGTCGTCAATGTTCTATTTCGTGAGTGGTCTGATAATGTTATGGTCGCCCAATGTCTATGTTTTATGCTTAGCGAGGCTGTTGGACGGGTTTGGCATTGGTCTGGCAGTTACTCTTGTTCCAGTCTATATATCTGAGACTGCTCCATCGGAGATTAGGGGAATGTTAAATACTCTTCCACAATTCACTGGTTCAGGTGGCATGTTTTTGTCATATTGCATGGTTTTTGGGATGTCACTGATGACCTCTCCAAACTGGCGGATAATGCTTGGGGTTCTTTCCATTCCTTCTTTGCTTTATTTTTTACTATCAGTATTTTACTTGCCTGAATCCCCTCGGTGGCTTGTGAGTAAAGGCAGAATGGCTGAGGCAAAAAAGGTTCTCCAGAGACTACGTGGCAGAGAAGATGTCTCAGGTTCATTTTCTATTGCTTAATTGTTCACAGAATTGAATATTTTATTTCTTTCTAAGTGCATGGTCTCCTTGATCGTTTTTCCTGATACCTGTTCCTAGGTAAAGACAACGTACACAAGCTAACCTCATTTCATGGCTTACTTAAGCATTAACGTATTACATCTATGTTTAATACTTGTATATGTGAAATTGAATGCTTACTTTACGAGAAACCGAATATTCCATACATAGGTAGAATTTTTCATCCTTTATGATGATTTGTTGTGTTGTATATTCGTATATTTATTGCGACTATTTAATGAGATTTATTCTCTATCATCCAAAAAAGTTTAATCTCAGGAGATGATTGTCTTCTGTTTTGAGAAATCATTTAGCAATTTTGAAAACTCTCTCTTACTCTCATGTGCACTTGTGTTAAGATTTTTTAGAAGCAACTAGCTTGTCCAGGTTAATAAACATGATTAATTATGTAAAAAGTGGTAGGTCTATGTAACGATTGCAACCTAGTAACTCCCTCATGATTAATATGCAAGCATGAAGCTTCTAACCCTGTGTATTGATGTTTTCTCTGACTTCAACTCATGTTAAGTTGGCCTTCTACGATTTATCAGAAATGTACTCTCATCATCTTGCATTCTACATGAACTTGGGCAGGTTAATGTACCACTCTGGAATCATGTTTAACTATTTACTCCAGTATAAGATGGTGCTCTGAATGTTCTTTAGTATTGATTTGAATATGGAAACAGTTGTGGTGAAATTGGCATGTGTTTTGGAAGATATCTAATGGTTACTTATACATGAATCTATTTGCTCAGCACGTCTTTATTATTCTCATTTACTTTGCCTTGGTACAATGAGCAAATAATGATTATCTCTTGCATCCTTTTATATTTACTTGATATAACTGAAAAATCTCAGATGTCATCATCCTTTGTTAAAGAAATAAATATGTAATGGGTTTTAAACTGATGGCTACTAGCCTACTATATATGAGTGCTTAGATCTTGATTAATTATCTGATTGCTCTAGCTGAAGCTTCTTTGATTTATTTGTGGCACATTAATGTGTTCTAACTATAGATTTGTGGACTAAAACTAACTTCTCCGTCTATTTGAAATGATTTTGACTAATTATCATGGCAATTATGCTGAATCTTCTTTGATCCACAGGTGAGATGGCTTTGCTCGTTGAAGGTCTTGCAGTTGGGGGTGAAACTTCTATAGAAGAGTACATAATAGGCCCAGATGATGAACTTGCTGATGGTCAGGAAGCAACTATGGATAAAGACAAAATCAAGTTATATGGACCTGAAGCAGGTCTATCTTGGGTTGCCAAACCAGTCACGGGACAGAGTTCTATTGGTCTCGTCTCCCGTCATGGAAGCTTGGCAAATCAAAGTATGATTCTCATGGATCCTCTTGTGACTCTATTTGGCAGTGTCCACGAGAAGCTTCCAGATACAGGGACAGGGAGTATGCGTAGCATGCTTTTTCCTACTTTTGGCAGTATGTTCAGTACAGCAGAGCCTCCCATTAAACACGAACAGTGGGATGAAGAAAGTCTTCAGAGGGAAGGTGAAGGCTACGCATCAGAGACTGGTGCAGACTCTGATGACAATTTGCATAGTCCATTGATCTCGCGTCAGACAACAAGCTTGGAAAAGGACATGGTAAACCCGACTTCCCATGGAAGTGTTCTGAGCATGAGACGCAATAGCAGTCTTGTAGACTGAACCGGGGAGGCAGCTGGTAGTACCGGCATTGGTGGTGGCTGGCAGTTGGCCTGGAAGTGGACAGAGGGAGAAGGTGAAGATGGAAAGAAGGAAGGAGGATTTAAAAGAATTTATTTGCATGAGGAGGGAGTCCCTGGATCGAGACGTGGGTCTCTTGTTTCACTTCCTGGTGGTGATGTTCCCGAAGATGGTGAGTATATAAAGGCTGCTGCTCTGGTAAGCCAGCCTGCTCTTTACTCCAAGGCACTTCTGGACCAGCATCCTGTTGGACCTGCAATGGTTCACCCGTCTCAAACAGCTTCGAAGATCCCAATTTGGGGAGCTCTTTCTGATCCGGGAATCAAGCGTGCATTGATGGTTGGGGTTGGAATTCAAATACTTCAGCAGGTAGTTAATGCTTTTAATTATGCTCAATTTACTGCTCTACTTTAACTCCTGTTGAATCTAAACAAAATTAGTCACCCACTTAACTCATTTCAACTGAATATCTGTGGGTTTCATGACTACTCCACTTGTTCTACTTGCCATTTCCTCTTTCAATGGTCACCTGTGATGCATCTAAAAGTGAAAGCACTTCAAAGAGCCAATTAGAGTCATTCCTTTTGAACCAGTATCTGATCATGCATTGTTTCTTAGGGTAGGAATTCAGAGGGCAGCAATTGTTTTTTAGCTTCTGATGAATCAGAATGGAAAGTTGAAAACAGTGGCCACCCATACTATACTTCTGTCTTCTCCGCTCTTTTTTTTTTTTACCCTTTTTTGTTTAGTGTCATCAAGCGAGTTTATTTTACTTATTAATATCAATTGTTTTTTTTTTTTTACCCTTTTTTGTTTAATGTCATCAAGCGAGTTTATTTTACTTATTAATATCAATTGTCTTTTCATTCTCGGAGTTTTCAGCCTTATTAAATCTTGGAAGAACTAAAGGTTCAACTTGGTCACTTGAATCACTAAAATGATATAGATAGTTGACCTGCAGAATATCGTGACAAATTTGATGGTTGCATACATAATCCAATTATGTTTTTTCTTGCCTCTGCCAAACATAAGACGGAGCGAGTTCCGTGCGGCCCATTTTAAAGAATTTCATAATTTGTTCTATTGAGTTACTTATGTAATACTAAATGTGATAATCCTGATATGTGCAGTTTTCTGGTATCAACGGGGTTCTATACTACACCCCTCAAATTCTTGAGGATGCGGGCGTTGAAGTTCTTCTTGCGAACTTAGGCCTTGGTACCGAGTCTGCCTCGTTCCTTATTAGTGCGTTCACAACTTTGTTGATGCTTCCTTGTATTGCTGTAGCCATGAGGCTCATGGATATCTCAGGGAGAAGGTGATATATTTTTATCCATTCATTCTTTTTCACACATATTTTGACAATGTTAATAGTCCTCGTCAAAACCTGTTTTTATCAATTTAAAACACATGTTGGCCCGTTTATTTCTTGGTAGTTGATATCATATGACATCTGAAAAAAGCAGATAGACATGGTAACCTTAAATGCGACTTCCATAGATTAAATGCCACATCAAATGCAAAAACCACCTGAGTGTTTTCTTGAAGCCCAGAAGCTATCTCATCAAAGAGACTTGGCATTGCTTTTGCAGCTTCCATCCGATAATTCTCAATTCTGATGAAAGATATTGTTCTGTAATTGCAGGCAGCTGCTACTCACCACAATTCCCGTGCTGATAGTAACTCTTATCGTTCTGGTCCTGGGAGAGTTGATTACCTTGAGCACAGTTGTCAATGCAGCGATCTCAACAGCCTGTGTGGTGATTTACTTCTGCTGCTTCGTCACAGGGTATGGTCCAATTCCAAATATCTTGTGTTCTGAAATCTTCCCCACGAGGGTCCGTGGCCTCTGCATTGCCATAACTGCTCTGTCTTACTGGATTTCGGACATCATTGTCACATACACACTACCCGTGCTGCTCTCTGCACTGGGCCTGGCCGGGATCTTTGGCATCTATGCTGTTGTTTGTGTAATCTCTTGGGTCTTTGTCTACCTCAAAGTCCCAGAAACCAAAGGCATGCCTCTTGAAGTCATTACTGAGTTCTTTGCAGTTGGTGCAAGACAAGCTGATGCTGCCAAGATGTGAAAATTCAAGAATTCGAACAAGTTGTCTATTTTTTTCGCCGCAGCGTGCATGGGCTGCTACAGATGCCATCCATCTTCTGTTTGGAGATTTTGCAGGTGGTCATTGTAATGAGAGAGGGAGGATGTGTTTGCATTGAAACAGACTAGTCAATATTTTTTTTCAATTATAATTATAATTTTGCATAATAGTTTGTATGGTAAGGCAAAATGTCATTTTGGAGTTTGGACCATTGTGCGGAAGCCAGTCTTTGGTTAGAGTAAAGGGATATCCAAAATTTCCAGCAAATATGTACATTTGGCTATAACACGAGTGTACTAGTTTTGTTATGCCTGTTTTTTGACTCATAACCACTCTTTGGTAAAGTCAAAATGAACAAATCTGATAATTACCTAACTATTACAGCAATAATGTAATCAATATGAAAATTTCTGGAACATCATGTAAATAAATAATAAATGGCACTGAAATCAGATTTCAATAGAATGGAATATGCAGGTAGGTTCTGACTTTACAGAAGTACACTACTTTTTCAAAAGGAATTTAGGAAAAAAGCCATTCTATTTACAGTGGGGGCATCAGTTTCATAGCTAGACTTTATATATGGAGAGGGTCGACGGTAGATCCAAAAACTTGTGTTATTTTCAAATGAAGGTCTAGATTTCACGATTTGTCGCTGTAACAATGCCAGACCAAATGTGATCTTAGGGTTTCTGCATTTCATCGGAGGACTTCAAAAGAAATTTGGAGCATGATTTGATGAAGATGATGTAGAATTACCAGGTTTATTATTAATCCCACCTTGATCTGCTTGCTCATGTGACTTTGGACGTGACTTGAATGGTCTCTCAAAATCCTTAGCATTGCTAGGATCAATCACCAACTTATTGAGCTTTTGCTCCTGCAAACAAACAACAAGAATTTTCAAAGAGTTCTGCAAAATCAGGCAAATTGTCATTAGCAACAAAGTCCACAACTACGCAATGCAGGTTCTATCACAACTATTTTTAGAAGCTATGTATGCAAGCCCGAGTACCCCAGTAACCACATATCATCACCACAATAACTATAAACTATACATGCTAGAAGTTCAATTTAAGAGGAGCAAAAACAAATGAGTGATCTAGCTAGAAGTTATTTTATGGCAAGAACTATATCGACATAATGAAAACCATGTAATTTATAAACCACTCACTTTGAGAAGTTACCATCATGCGACGACACATGATGAAGTCAATTGCTGATATATCATATTTTATCATGTAGATATCTTTAGTTAAAACTATTTACTAATGGAGAATTCATATGATCCTATAAATATCCCAAAGTTCATGCAATGTATACAATGAATTCCACAGCTGGGAAGCTAGGCAATGTTTAGTGAATAACATATAGACCTAAATTTAAGAACTAGGGTGCAAGGCATACCCTTTTTACCGTTCAGATAATAATCCAATTCATAAAGATTCATTCTTGTAAGGGCTGAAGTTATAATTATATAATACAAAGACATAGCTTTAATTTTTTTTTCCCTTTCCCACAATAAGGCTCAAGGGGTTGAGATTTGAAAATTCTTACACTTTGTAATGCTTCAAGCTTTCTCTGATGGGCCTCATACTCGGCCTTAATACGGAATGGCACACCGTGCTTTTGATATACATTGTTTTGTGCCAAATCCTCAGTCAATTTCACTAGCAGTGGTTGCGAAAGGATGATTTGCAGGAATCCACCTGATTGTGTCAGGATCAACTTCAGGAGGTATTGAATCCCCTTCTTTAAGGAATATTGTTGGCCTCTTCCACTGGTATGCCCGTGACCTTCTCTTTTGATGGATGCTCTGTTCCTCTTTTGTAAGAGTAATTGGAGCTAAACGATATACCTTACCGCACATTTCTACAGTCGAATTGCTCTTACCAAACTTTACCAAGGAATTATTGCTTGAGCTGTTGTAAAAAGTTTATATCAGTAAAACCGCTCACCATTGCACAAAAAGTACATCACCGAACAATAGGTATAATTCAAGCAACATGAAAGTAATGAACTAACAAACTTCTCATACAAAAACACTATCACAAAGAGATAGCAAGAGGCGGTAAATACTAGAAACGTACATGCCTCTTCTATCAGATCTTAGCTGGCCATGCCTGACAAGATCAGCGACAGAGCCAGAAGGACGGCTGTACTTTGCCTTTCTAGCCACATAAACTCACACAGCAATAAACAAAATTGCCGTTGCAATGCAGAACTTGGCTACAATATTACTTCCTGTATATCTTCTCATCTGAGACAAAACAGAAATCTGCAACATGGCAACTGTAATCGAATTGACACGATACAATTACATTTGCAGCTGCTAGCAATCATATTGAGTCTAAACTCTAAAGTCAAAATGGAACCAAACAGTTACTAGTAGCATTTCCACAACTAGTATTACTTCCATTTCAAGTGTTGAACATCAGCTAAAAGCAAGCTTCTTATTCAGTGATTTGAGCTACTAGCAACAATGTTACAGTACAGTTTCTACATTGGAAAAAGGAGATTCAATGTTACCATGAACACAACAGGAGGCGAAGAGATGATCATTTCTCGCAATTTACCAACCCTGTCCACTGAATCCTCCACCACTGAATCCTCCACAATCTTCACCGCCACCGTATCTTCCCCACCATTAACCACCACCACCTCCTCATCTTGCTCAAACTTCTTTTTTTTTCATCAGAGCTACCCAAACCATTAACCGCTCCCAACCGAAGCCTCCTCGCCATTCTCCGCCGGTTCCGAGACAAGTTTACACAATTGAACCCAAAATGTGCAGATATTCGGTTTCTTGAGCCCCATTTCAGATGCTTAATTCAAAATTTTCACCACCAAACACAAAACAGTCTGAATCAATGTACTGTGAAAAATCCCCAAAAAAAGGGATAACGAAACAGAAAAGAAACAGCATTGCAAATCACCTGAAAACACAGTGGACGAAGATTAAGATTCCAAACTGATGCCATCAGAGTATCATACTACTCACTGACTGAGAGAAGATTTTTCAATTGGAGATCATTACAAACCTGTTAAATAGCTAACGTTTTCAAGTACCCATTGACTCCTCATGTGCGCTTCTTCTACGCTTCACAGCTGTGTCGTCCTCGTCGGGCGATGTGCTTCGCTGAGGTTTACCTGCAAATATGGCTCCATATCTTGAAACATCTTTGTTTTATTGACGATATACAATAGTACGAAATGAGTGTCCGAAGGATCCGTGGCGCAATGGTAGCGCATGTCTCC
>JAYMTE010000261.1:0-20541 GCA_036897545.1 Pelargonium fulgidum
AGAGCAAATTCATCATTTTACACCTTAGTTAACTAAGTTAGTGACAGAACAACATTTGCAAACCATAGGATTGCCAAAAGTACGAAAACAAACCATAAGGGTCCCAAGTAAAAATAGATCTTACCATAGGGGTGGAAAATGTAATTACCCCTAAATCTAAGGCCGATCTATATTATCTATAGGTCTATCAACTGATGGTCGACCGTGAAATTAGAATTATTTATTTTGTATTATAAAAATATGTATATATATATATAACTTTGAGATCGACTTATATCATATGAGTCTAACAACTAAAAGTTGGCCTCAAAACTATGATGTCTACTGTGCAAGTAAAAACATATAACTATTAGGTCGATCCATATCACATCCGCACAATGCTATTTCTTGTTTGACAAATTTTCAAGTTCTTTGTTTTGTGCCTTGCATTTCAGTTGGAGAACTAATTTAGATTGAGGATATATTTGTTAATTACACTTGGTTATAAAAAAAATTAATTCATTAACTAAAAGTAGCGGTAAAATTGGGGATACAAATTATCCACGCTAGCCTTCCACCTTCTGAAGTGAAATGTCTACAGTAAGAAGTCTCATACAGCTTCAACAACCAAATAGTGTTTAAGTTAAATGTCTATAGATATTGCTTCTGCAAGAAGTAGACTACCCAATGTGATATTATAAAAGGTTCTTTCTTTGTGTTAAAAGCTACTTGACATGAATGTTAGTAACGGTATTGTCAACTTGTGTACTAATGTGCCTTTACGTGGATTTCTCAGCAAGGGAGATGTTTCTGGGCAATATTATTGTTACCAGACGAATGTATTATCATGGCTCAAGTCACAACCCACTGTGAAAAAACAGCAAAATAGACCAAAACAGTCCTTTAGTTGATCTCTAAAACCAGTCACAACTCAGATTATCCTTTTAGCAGTACATATGTAACCCATACCCATTGCATTCTCCACATAGCGTCCGTGTATTACATAAACAGAACTTGTAAGAAAACCTTCCTCATCTGCTTGGCGGTAGAAAATAATTGCCTAGCTGCGCAACTTCCTGGCCATAGATTGCTCCACAACATACCTACATCAGAATGTTGGTTCTTAGGCATCAACATAGTTCAATAATGATTCGACATATCTAATGATCTAACACATAGATACAACCACAAGAAATTCTACTAATATAATGATCTAAGAATTTAAACACCAGTACACATTTATGCATACAAAATATATATTTTCACATACACAAGTGATGCAAAGATGATAGCTTTTTTTTTTTTTTTTTCCTGATAGGCGCAAAGATGACAGCTTAAAGATTGGTCCCTTGCTCCAGACATGTTAACTACATTCCTGGGTGATAGAAGCTGAGGAAGGCATGACAAACTATACAATTAGATAAGGAAGATTTCATATCCAGTACTAATCAGAGTCAGACCCTACTCACTTTCAACAAATGTTTCACGTTACAACATGTTTGAATTGGCATATCGGTTTAGTTTCACCATCTGATCCTTGCGCAATCCAAGTTGGGGCTTGATATTATAATTAACCAGGTTTGAACATATATACACATTAGTTTTCTGATCTATTGTCTCCAAAGAAAATGATGATCAGGAACCATGTATAATTATGTATGTCAATTGCAGAAAAAGTGGAGTGAGCGACCAACAATGGGCAAGAATCAATAATTTGAAGCAAGCACTAAGTGTAAGTTTTAGCATTTCGCTTGCCAGTGTAAAAACCTGCTGAATACCAGGCTCTGAGAACATCGTTAAGATCTGTCTCAGAGCTAGTACTTTTTGGCAATTCTCATTCCTTCTCTTGAACTGCATTTAATGAAAATGTATAAGGTGAGACTAAACAATGAAAAAGAATGGTGATGTTTCAATGTTAGTGTAAAGGCATCCAAGTATCCAACTAATATAATGTTTCTCTAAATCATAAACAAGAAGCCATATGACTATCAGAGGACACCACAATTTGACCACAAAATAAGTAACAGAAAGGATTGTTCCATCTCAACCGGTCAACTTCATGGGCAAAAGAATCAAGTTTGGCAAACTGCCACACTAAAACTTTAAACCGTAATGTCCCCCATTTCATATTTGTATAATATAATGAAGTAATTGAAAGAATGATTTCTCATACTTGATTTCCTTTCTTCCTATTTCTCGTAGTAGGTTCTTGGACAATATGCTTATCAGACATTCATGCTTACCTTCATATACGTGAGAACCAACTTCAGTTTTCATTTTCATGGAAGAAATTGCTCGTTCTGCAGCTTCCATCGCTATTTTGAACACATTGCCATCTTCAACAACTGACTTTACTGGACGACCTTTGGTGGCAGAATTATCACAAGCAGTTGGAAAACCAGATTTCCTACCCAAAAGAGAAGTTGGACAATCATGCTTACCTTCATATACATGAGAACCAACTTCAGTTTTCCTTTTCATTGAAGAAATTGCTTGTTCTGCTGCCTCCATCGCTATTTTGACCATATCACCATCTTCAACGACTGACTTTCCAGGACCCTTTGCAGCATTATTACAAGTAGATGGACAACCAGATGTCCTGCCCAAAGAAAAGTACAAGGAGTTGCCATACATTGAGAAGTACAGCCAGATGTTCCAGATTTTCCAGGACCTTTTGCAGCATTAAATATGATTCTTTAAAATGATACAAATTATACAATGTCATGAAAGTCTCATATAGTTACTTTCTTTTAACAAGATCTGTTCCACTCTAGTCTGTTTACTTGTTATAATGCAGCTATCCTATAGTCCCTTGTACTAGTATAAGTACATACCACATCTGAATTCAAAAGTAAATAATTTGTTTCTTGCATTCAACTAAACAGTATATGATTTTCAATTCCTGATTGGCTTATCCAAACAATATATGAATAAAATGTTTCAGACAAGCATTATAATGTATGATGACCTTATAATCTCGTCACTTTTGTATACCACATCAGAGGTATTCTCTCCGGTTCTGCTGACATCTCCTCCTCCTCGATCCAGTTGAACCATCACACTCTATCTTATGCAGTTTCTGATCAACAACAGTAAAATTGAAGATTAGATTTAAACAACCAATTGTTACATCAAATATCACATGAAAATTCTTGAAGCCAAAATAAAACATCCAATAATCAATCAATTTTTCTTATAAAACACACCCACTTATATTCTTGTCCACAGCCAAATTAGAGGTAAAATATATGCTGATATCCAAGCTATGAAAAATTATATGTTCCAAAACATAGAAAGACTCAAAGAGGCCAACACATAAAGTATAATAGTCTTAGTACCAAATCCAGTTGGCCATAGCCCATAAATCTATCCAAACTAGTCTTGCCACTATCATTCTCAAGGTTGAAGGAATTGGAGATGTACACATATTGAAATAGTTTGGAGGTAATATAAAGGTCAAAAAAAAAAAATTTAATTTGGTCCCCGAATTTTGGCATTTTGACCAAATTTAGTTTATGAACTTTTTTCTTAACAAAAAATAGTTCCTAAACTTTGGTGTTTTAACTTAATTTGGTTCATAAATTTTTTTATCCAAAATAGTTTCTAAACTTTTAAATATTGACTTAATTTAGACCATAAACTTTTGATATAAGTTCTAAAGTAAAGACTATTTTGAATCAATATGTTAAAATTAAGAGACCATTTCGGGTCAAAAAAAATTTTTAAACCAAATTGACGAAACACAAAAATTCAAGGGCTATTTTTGGTTATAAAAAATGAGGGATCAAATTGAATCAAAATACCAAAATTTGGGAACCACATTGGGTTTTTCACCTAATAAAAATGTATAATACAACAACCCCAAGTTTTAATTTAATTTCACAACGACCCCTATTAGACAGAAACACATCCTCGCCCTCTATCCACCAATCACATCTCACCATTTCATAGTCTAGCATGCCTCGTCCAATCAGAACTGTGCTGTGACACATTGAGTGAATCCCGCGTGTGATGCCACCCTTACCTCCTTTGAATGGTATAGCTTTTCGCGCAAGAAAACACAGACAGCCTATGAAGATGATGGAGGTGGCGAGGCAGGGACGGACCGCCGACTCAGACAGTCTGAAGCTGCGCCTTTTAAGTCAAAGCCACCTCTCCTCATCTCGACGCCGTCGTTTTGTCTTCTCCTTCTGTCCTCTTCCTTGAGCTCGGCGAGTTAGGGTTTTGCTCGTCTTTAGCTTCCCCAATCCCAAAACCTTTCTCCATGAAAATCAACCCTAGCCCTATCGTCTTGAATGCGATGGTAACACTCCAAATCTCTGTTTGACCCGTTTAGTTTCTGTTTTTTCTGTAGCGAGATTTGATTTTGTGCTATTAGTGTATAGATCAGGCTCGATTTTATTTAGCTTTGCTTTTTTAAGTTGATTTTGATAGTTGAGATGGGTTTTAGTGACTGATTCTGAGGGCTGTCTGTGTAAAGTTCATTTACCTATTTGTTTTGTTAAATTGAGATTAAAAGTTTAATCTGATCAGTCTCAGGTGAAGTTGTAGGGATTTGTGTTTTTTTTTTTTTTAATTATTTGTATGAAAATACATGACTTGGTATGATTTTTAATCTTATCAGACAATTTTGGATTTTTTTATTTGATGTTAGGGAAGATGATTTATTTTTAAGGTTTATGGTTGTTCATGATTTTATAATTGGATGATGTAGGCGCAGAGCTCGCCCTTTCTGTAGATTAAATAAGGGATTGAAGCTTTTCTTCTGTGAATATTAGTTGAGGCTATAGAGAGCGATATGTACAGGATGAACACTAACAGCAGTTCTCGGTATGTGTTTTTCTTGTACTATACAATCTTGCCTATGCTGTAATGATTTACATTCCTTTTATTAATGGTGATTTTGAACATGTTCAGGGCGTTTTAAAGTATTTTTATGTAAGTTCAATGCATTTTCTTAACTATTTGTTTTGTAAGCTGACAATAAAGTTCACGTGTTAGAGAATCTTTCTTGCGGCTGGTAATATTTGTCGTATCTAACATCATTAATGCGAGACCAATTTAAGTAAAAAGAATGATTGGGCGTGCTCTTTGATATAAAACAATCCGACACTAGTTTTCACTTTACAATAATACCCTTTTTTTTTTTTCCTTTTCTGACTTTGCTGTTATCTAAAAGTTTGCTATATCGGTTTGATCCCGTTAAAGAATCTTTCACTTGGAAAGATCTAGACTTCTAGTTGAGGTTCAGAGCTTGGATCTTGTGAGGGTTTTACACATTGCCTTTGGAGAGAAAAGTGCATTGACTATTATGAGGAGCTATGGTTAGCTGGTTCGAGAAAAGTCTCTTGTTGGGACCAGGTCTCAATGTTCCTGATTTCAGAGTATCAGTTCTGATGAGTGAGCCAGAAAGATGCTGCTGACTTGAATTCCTTTGTGAACGTTTATTCTAGCCCTACTGAATTTTTTCCACTTGCATAATTTAGTCTTTAGAGTTGATGTTAGAAAATGATTATAATGGGGTGCATACATATGGTGGCTTCATGTCATTTTCTTGACTATTGTATGCACTATGTAAATTATATTCTGACGAGCTTCGATTTTCCAGGGTTTGCCAATCATCTTCTATGCCATTGTTACCTTGAGATTGGTTGAAGACTCGAGGTTTCATTAACTTTACATTTGAACTTTTGGATCTAATCTCATTGATAGGGATTGGTTTAGTAGAAGGATATGGAAACAAAGAACGCAAGGGCATTGGATAGGAGCCACAAAGTAATGCTCGGTTTGAAGAGGAAACGAGCTGCCCACTATGCAACATATTTTGCTGGGGTTCCTCATGCAGTTTTACCAGTATCACACTGGTCGAACCTGAATTTGTCGACCAAAAATCTTGCAAAACGAAGGAAATTAGATAGATGCAGGACCAAGTCTAAGATCTGTGGTTATCGATCTTCTGGATCTTTAGTTAGATGCTATTCAAATTTTATGAGAAGTGGGGTACCTCAACGGTTAATGTATTATCAGGACGGGCAGTGGAGTGATTTTCCTCCAACTTTCATCAGCTTGGTCAAGAAAGATCTGCAGATAAAGAAGGCTTCAATTGAGGTTGAGCTGAGTGGTCAACGTCATGTGCTAGATTTCTTGCACATGTTTTCCCTGAACTTAAAAACAGGTGAGCAACAACCCATTGCTTGGATCGATGAAGCAGGCAATTGCTTTTTCCCAGAAATATGTGCTGATGATGAAAGGTCGTCTAAATGTTTCCAACATGGATTTGAGAAAGATCATGGATCTATTGATAAGGTGGCTTATGGGCCTCACGAGATCACGCTGCAGCTTGAAATCGACATAAGTGGAATGGGTAATTTCCAATTAAAGGAGTGCAGTGGGGAGTCAGATGCTCTTGCTAGTAAGATTCAAATTGCTCAGAGAACTTCTAGCAACCATTTTGTTGAAGTTGAGAATACTTGTGACAAGGCATTTGGTGCAAAGATAGATATAAATGCTGAACAAAATCAGCAGACAAGGGTCACGTTGGATAAGAATTATGTGCGGAAGATGTTTCTTTCAGGAATCACCCATATAAGCAATGCAGATATAGTCAATGTATACCGTTGCACTAGTACATCAATGGGAGCTCGACTGGAGCTTTTCCAGAAGCAGATTGAGATTGCCAGAAAGTATCGTGGTGAGTCAAATGTTAGATATGCTTGGCTTGCTGTTTCTAAAGAAGCACTGCCCATAATTATGATGTATGGCCTTGGGCACTGTGGATTGTCCACAACTAAGTCCCTATATGGCATTGGTGTACATCTCTCCACCGCAGGCTGCTCTAACACCAGGTTGGAGATCATATTTTTTTTATTTTTTTATTTTTGTTTTCCAATTTATTGGTTCTTACACATTGTGTATTTCAAGTTTAGAACTGATATTTAGGAATGTGTCTGCCATGTCTGTTTTCTCTGTCTTGACACTTGATAAGGCAGAAGTAAAAGTGGGATAGACACTATCTCCCACAAATGAGATGGCTTGCCTTCTTCTGGACCTTTCTTTTAGGAAGTGCACATTGTGTATTTCAAGTCTAGAACTGACATTTAGGAATGTGGCTTAGTCATTTTTGCTTTCTCTGTATTGGCATTTGAGAAGGCAGAAGTAGAAGTGAACAATATAATATCTCTCACATATGAGGTGGCTTGCCTATTTCTGAACCTTTCTTTTAGGAAGTGAAAATGAATGGAACTATATATCTCATTCTCTCTTTACGTGGTCACTTGCATTACTAATCATGAGCTTTTAGTTTATTTTCTATCATAATGCTCTGTAGAGGAGGGTTCACAAATTGATTTGCTTACAGTGCCAGCTATAGTGATGTTGACGAAAATGGGATACGATACATGTTATTTTGTCGTGTGATAATGGGAAACATGGAGCTTCTTCAACCTGGGACTAGACAATTCCATCCTACATGTGAGAAATTTGATAGTGGAGTAGATGACCTTCAAAATCCAAGGCATTATGTTGTCTGGAACATGAATATAAACACCCACATTTTCCCAGAATTTGTTGTTAGTTTCAAGGTCTTTCATGATGCTGAAGGTGATATATTGCTCTTCTATGAATTTTGTCTGTTTGATGATTAGTTAATTTATGCTAATATTTAGCTGGTATATACGCTACTCTATCAATTGGTCACGTGTTGGATGGAACAAGGTGAATAATTTTGACGGTCCTGTTATGTACTTTGTTTCTACCTTCCTCCTTGGGAGTTATGTTAATATAAGTACCAAATTGACGATAAAAAAAATATCTATATTTTTGACGGTCAGATGCCAACGAGACAATCTCAGTCGCTTAATACCTTTTTCAGACTTGGAGTGTAGAAGTTGTATTTTTATTAGGAAAGAGTGCTTCAGCTATTGATGCGTATATATCAAACAAGCGATGCATCCCCATTCCAACGACTGTTTTAATGAGTTAGTTGGCTATGGCTTCTGCTGATGTTGTATGATTTTGATACCACAAATATATTATTTGCCTTTTTAGTACCTTTTTTTTAAGCAGCCTTTTCAGTAATTGAGCACTAGTATTTTATATTATTTCTTTCTACAGGGCATCTGATAGGAGGTGAGAATAATAATGTTGCATCAGTGACGACAGGACTTTGTCCTGGACGTGAGGGCCGGTTTTTGTGCAAATCCTTTGGAACTGATCCGGTTAGTGTTTCAAACTAGTCCTTTGGTGTATCATTTAGTTAGTTGCTTTTGATACTGCTTTTGTTTTATATCATTTAGTTCAGTGGCTTTTGATATTGCTTTTATTTTAATCATTATTTGATTGGTTAAATGTAAATGAACTTTGTGTGTGTGTGTGTGTGTAATTATAACCCATGGACTAGTTTTGCCTGGGGGTCACAGGGTTGGTTATGGCCAATTCTAGTAGTCACATTCTTTGACCTCAAACTCCAGAAATTACTTTTTGGGGGTTTACAGTCCCTTCACTGAAAACTGGTGCTGAGTTATATCTAAACTTGTCTTAGATATGTGGGAATTCGTTTCTTCCAGTCAGATTCAAGGTATTTGAATTCTGTTTCCTGAACCCGTAATAGAAACTAAACCACTATGAAGACAACTTCAAATGCAATAAAAAAAGGCTCATCCTCACTGGAAATTTCTGGGGAGCTACAGTTAAGACATAAGAACAAAAATTTGGCTCCTCACAATTAATTTTTAGCACCAACAGTTTAAGAAGAAAGAACCCTCAATCCTATTTTGCTCGAATATCATATCAGAGAACCCTGAATTCGCAGAACTTACAAGTCACAATAATTACAAAATCAAAAATATTCAACCGACAAAATTATAATTGATTTCCATCCGAAAAATACCTGTTGTATTTGGCTGTATGAGTACTAGACAGTGATTAGAGAAACTGGACAATAGGGAGAAGACTTTGTTCACTTTAAGTGAATCATTTCTACATCTCTCTCTCTCCAAATTCTCTCCAAACAAACCTTGTAGTTTATTGATTTCATCATGGTAGAGATTATCATTCTCACATCGTAGGTGAAATTTAGTGCATACACTATTCTTCACTTAACTATGTGCCTATCTTTTGTATACCCAGGAAGAATTAGAAGATGGCCTAGGGGCTAGGAGGCCAAAATTTGGACTTAGGGCTTAGGCTCATACCTTGATTTTTGGATAACAAAGATGTATTTGACTAACTGGGTTAGTTTGATTTCGAGTTGAAAGGTTCATTAGATTAGCTTCATTGCCAAGAACGAGCTGGAAGCTAGATCTTGTATTTGCTTGGTTGACAATGATTTGGGGCAATCACCCCAAAGCCCTCGAAGTGCTCATTTTTTGGGTCCACTGGATATGGTGATAATTTTCATGCTCCCTCTCCAAGAGAGGCTAGGTGGTAGGATTGACTTTATCACCATAGATGAGGTTGAGTCTTGTGAGTAAGTCTTGAAATGACTCTTTCGTAGTTTTTCAACGGGCTTTCGAGACCATCACAACAAAACCGTGGGGTCTCACCTGACCCTTCTCCTCACAAAGGAGCAGGTTCCTCTACTAGAACAAACCTTTCTCCTGATGCTCATAAACCAGCGTCCCTGGCCTGGCTGGAGAGATAGACCCGAAGCTTTTGAAGACTCTACTTGACAATGTAGCTGATTCCTTTTGTGCTACGTTGGCTCCAAACAAATTTCATTACTGGAGGAACCTTACTTTCACTTGCAGGACCCCCTTCTCTATCACCGTGACATGAAGACCCTAACCCTACGAATAGTGAAGGGATTAGAATAGCTTTTAGAAGACAAAGACTTTGTAGAGCTTATAATGCTCAGATTACAACTGAAGTTCCAAGAGCTCTTATGAACCCAAGGAGCACAAGATATAGAAAAGTTTACTAGAAAACCTTCCCAAGGACTACCTCGCTAAGGTCACCATTCTCCCAAATAATTAGCCATTTTTGTCAAAGCAGCAAACCCTCGCCTAGGTCCTCTTCTAGGCCTCTTCACCTGGGTTCTCAAGATTACTTCTCCAGACTATGTCGTTTTTATCAAGGACTTAGCTCCTCACTACCACGTAATCCCTTGGCATCACTCACTTGTGGCTACCTCCACAAGTTAGGTCTAGGCATGACTCGAGGAGGTCACGTCTTGGTGGTAGATTATCCTTGATGTTCAAATCACTACACAATATGCATGAGTAGCAAATGAGGTCTCAAAACGTGATGGGACTCTGGGACGAGGTAAGCCTTGAAGGTAATCTCTCAAACTTCTCACCCAAATTTCATCAAAGGACCCCAGAATGGACAGTGTCACCATGATATCATTGTAACATTATCATTGACACCAACTATCATTGGAACAATTGACTTATGGTGTTTGCTCCTCCAGAGGTCTCAGGTTCGAGCTTGGTACGCTTGCTTATTAAAAAAAAAATTATCATTGACCAATCACATGTCGGCACCTCATTATTCAAACTTTAGGAATATATTTACTACCTCCTTAGATAGAGAAAGAGATCTCATTCACACTTCTGTCGAATTTTTTCAACATTATTCTCTTCAAATTCTCCCTAACATTTCTTTGTTGTGCATTGATTTCATCACGGTAAAGATTCTCATTCTCATGCCTAAGGTGAATTCCCATGCACATGTATTGGTCTTCACTTGATGGTGTGCAGCATGTGCTCATGTTTTACATGTTCAGGATAATTGAAGAACGACCAAGAGTCCCAAATTTGGATTTAGAACTTAGGGTCATACCCCGACACCTGTATAAGAAAACATAAACATATTTGACTTATTGGGCAGGTTTCACTCGAGGAAGATAAAAAAAAAATAAAACTATTAAAAAAAAATCTTCCCTACTTATTTATCTTATCATGTACTTGTTTAGCTTGCATCCCAGTATGTTGCTATCCAGATCCAAGTGTGAATACAACTTGTGTAGTTGTGTTTACGTGTGTGTGTAATGCCGTAATGGTGAGGACCTGGATCTATTTATCAAAATTAGTTGTATATCTTCTACTGATTGCTGAAGTTTTGTTCCTACTAGGAAATTGAGAGTCGTCCTATTTCAGAATCTGGAATGTCTCAGGGAAAATCTCTTAGCATGGGTTCTAGCACTCCAAAGAAGCCTAGTTCCCCTTGGATGCCTTTCCCTATGCTGTTTGCTGCAATTTCAAACAAAGTTCCAGCTAAAGAAATGGATCTTGTTCATAATCATTATGAGCTTTTCATGGTATTTCCAGTTGCATGCCTTTTTTTTTTTTTTTTTCATTTCTAATTATCTTTACCGATTTAAATGTGTAATGCCTTTGTGTTGATTGCTTTTTGGACATTATCCAGGCAAGGAAGATAAGTAAAAACGATTTTGTGAGAAGGTTGAGATTGATAGTTGGTGATGCAGTGTTGCGAAGTACAATAACAGGTATGATCGTACTTCTCTACCATTTAATGGGGCTGAATTCTTTGACGAGTGTTGGGACTAGTCGTAATTACTTCCTGGGTTTTGCTTGATTGAGGAGTTTGATTTCCCATTTCTTCATGTAGATTTTTATATACTCAATCCACCTCAAAGTAGTGATTCTTACTAAATTTGTTTGTCCTAAAATAGATGTTTTCTATTCCTATTGGTGAGTGAATTTTGCATGAATTACGAATAATATTCTCAAAATAAGTTGGAACCAATTGCCTTTGTAACGATAATGACGCCAGGGGTATACGAGGAAGGTTGGACACTAATAAAATCATTTTTAATTTTTGCTAGAAATTAACAAGACAAACATTTTGGGACTGATGAGAGTAATAAGAAACTATTTTCTATGTTGGTTGATTTCTCTATTTGTACATCAAGAAGCTCAATCTCATGTTGGTGTCGGGTCAGCAATGATCTATTAGTCGTCAGATTTTTATTTTTATTGATATTATGTGTGGTTGTTGACTCCAGGTTCCTTCAAAGGGTGATCTGGAAATGGTGAAACTGAATGGGGAAGGTTGTTGCAGGTTTCTTGAGAGCTATTTTGCGAAAATGTGTCAAATGAATCTGAGTATTAGGGTTTAGTTGAAGGATTTTAGGTTTTCAGTATTTGGAGCATCTTTATTTCCCATCAGGTTTCATAGTTGTTATTTTCGGAACACCCTGGTAAATATGAACTGTTTTGGTACATTGTATAACATCATTTGGAGGATAATGATTCTTCTAAACTATTTTATGGATCATGTGTGCTTTTAAGTTTTAAGCATTAATCTGAGGTGTAGAGCAGTCCATTTGGACCAGAATAGGCACCCAACCCCACTCTAACCTGACTTAACCAACTTTCGGGCTGGATCTGGTAGCCTGCGCAAATTAGTGTTGTGTTATGTTTGAAACTTGACCAATCCCAAACTACTTTAATATGAGTTACATGTTCATGTTGGGTTACTTCAATACTTAAACTACTAAGATATAATATATCACAAGTCACGTAAATTATCAAATCATTTTGTATAGAAAATTTTGTACATTTTTTTCCTGACAAATAGCGTCAATGTGTTCACAAATCATAAAACATGAGAAAGTGAGATATTGTAATGGTGAACATCGTTTTGGAGGACACCCTCAAGTTCCCAAGGAAGTTTACCCAAGTAACCTAATCTATGGTTCTTCATATCATAGGACATGACTAGGTTGCGATTTATCAGAAAAACCAAATATGATCCTTGTAAATCTTCATTTTTACCGTGAACCAAAGTCAATATATTGAAACTATAAAACCAAGGAACATCATTGTATCTTTCAGGATTCACTATTGGAATCCAAGGAGTCTCTTTCAAAACCTTGATAAGCTCAACATGGCACTTGAGAGAAAACTTGTTAAAGTCTTTTTCTACTTCTAAGACTTCGTAACCAGTATTGCTTCCACGAAGAACGAGATTCAAACGACCTTCGGATTGTCCCATGTACATCACGTCTAACAATCGTGGAAATGGAATTTCTCGTACGTGCTCTTCGTCAACATCAAAAACATACAATTTGTTGTGATTCCCTTGCCATATGATCACACCATTCCAAAAGTACCCCATTGGGAAGTGGTAGTCAAGATATCTTATCGAGCCAAGAGCATCTCCCTTGTCCTCGAATCTCCTCCAAGCTCGAGTCCTCGACGAATATATTTCAAAATGAAATCGTTCGTCCAACCAAGTAGATCGGTCTTTGATGCACACGAAAACCTTATAATGCGGAGATTTGGAAGGATCAAACGCCAAAATGGCACCTTCAGGTAGTTGCTTGTTGACACCAACATGATCCAACACAGGAAGCGTCTTGCGTTTATTGTTGGTAGGATTGTAAACCGTGAATTTAAAACATCCTTGCTCGAGAAGTAACAAGCCGTTGCACGAGTTCACCATCCTCGTATTACCCAATTTATACGATTTCAAGTTTGAAAACCTCGAAGCATCCGAATTAGGGATTGCTTGTACGTTACTCAAAGAAACGAATGTATAGTCTCGTGGACGCGATAACATGTTGGGATAAGAACGAGTATTTTGTAGAAAGAACCCGGACACTGGCCGGGTTTCCCACATGACAGCAAATTGAGGACTAGAAATAAGCGCACGCCATCTTTTCGAAACAGATTTGAATCCTAGTAAAGATTTGGCTGGTAAGTGCAATAAGATCTCCATCAAGAGATCATCATTTTGTAACACATGAGCTGCAGCTGGAGTACTAATTGACCTGATCATCTTGATCTTCAACTTGTTCCTTCCGCGGATAAAAATAACGTTAAACAACCCTAGAACTCGGGACCCGAACATGGCAAGGTCTCCGAGGATTGTGTCCGAGTACGAGAAAAGAATTACCATCATGAAACTGCTCAAGGTGAAGAGGGCGATCTTTACGAACAGTCCAAGATCATCGGAGGGCAAGAAAACATCGTCCCCGAAGAAGGTATCGAGAAAGAGAAGATCCAGAGGTAAGACTGTGAGAAGGAGCAATGCAAGGCTTGCGATCATTACCATTGTTGATTTTGTTTGGAAAAATTAAGGAAATGAAACTTTTGGGGAATGTGGTTAATATATTTGCAGTTATGATGACGCGCATGTTCTTGTGTTGGTCTCCGTGTTACTTGGCGGAAGAGCTCGCCATGGAAAACGGATTTGAAGAAAGGAAAAGTGAAATTGAGGTTGAGAAATGTTTTCAAATATAAAACACAACATTAGGATTGACCAAATCAAGTTTTCAGTGTGGATCCAATGTTACAATTAAGGCCACTTTAATTTTCATGTTTACTGCTACTAGCCAATATTTATAACAAACATTTTTACAATAATAAGTTATGGATTGTCACCACGGTGCTTGAGTTTGTAAATAACAAATTGCGGTCTTTCTCGCTAAGACAATGAGTTTGTTTTTTTTTTTTTTTCAGCGTACAAACACCGAAACTGGATTCTGAAACCCCGCTAAAACAACAGGTTCAGTTTGCTGGCGTTGATTTTTTTGTTTGCACATTGGTTTGCAAGCCGATTAGTCCACGAGTTAGTTAAGTCTTTGGTCTCTTTGTTAGCTTGTCTAGGTGAGTTGGTTTTCAAGCTCTCAATTATATACCCTTTTTGTTATAGTCCGATTTGAAGTAATAAATTATTAACAATATTTATACGAGTAATTGAGAAACTCATTGACAAACCTTTTCAACAAATAACTGGATGGTTGACCTTTCTCATCAAATCTGTACATGTAACTATTCCGAGAGAACAAATTGATCTTACATTGTCAGAAATTCTACCTGAAAGGGAAGAGGTGGACATTTGGAGTTAAAAAGCTTTTAACCTGGAACTGAGATTGGGCTATAAAATACAAAACTAGCTGTCGAACAATAATCCAGGAACCAGAATTTCAAAGAGCGTACCTGACTCAATCCCGATCAAGAGATTAATGTTTGGCCACAGAGAAAAATGCGATGATAAACATTTGTATGATTTACAATTACCGCTTTCACATATCACAAGAATTTAAGTAGTTCTGAGGAAATTGGTTGGAAAATGCATTTATACTAGCAGAAGGAATTGATATTCAATACAGAATGGGAAAAAAAATAAGATGCAGCAAAATTTATACAACATACATTCTCTTGCTTGTACAGTGTAGCTGGCCGAGATGAGAGGTTTTCTGGAAGGGACGTTTTAAAATGAGCCAGGAGGAAGATCTCCACTTGATGGATCCCAACCAGGAGGCATGATGTTTGGCCAATCGCCGCGACATCCTAGCCTTATATACAGACTCTTTTTACCTTCAGAAACAGAGCAGAATGATTGGTCACTGCCTGGCTGATTGAACTTACTGCTACATTTACACCAAAACTAAACATAGCAATTTTAATATTTTATTGTTACTACTGCTAGTCTACTCAAGGATTGAACATGCTGAATCTTGAAGGGCATTTTAAGGTTCCTTGATCCATACTGTTTTTTTTACAACTCATTATTTGAGATTTTAATCCTAACATGTAAGAGTATGAAATAAATTGTATCCACTTTATTTTCTTATTCTTTATTATCCTTTCTGGTTGCAGAATTTTTCAATTTCACACCATTACAACTGTTGGATTTGGCAGTCTATCACACAATTTCTTTACCCCTACTGCCAAACTGGATCATTGTTGACAATTTTATGCACTTCATGAAAATAATAACTGGAAAAGGTTTTTCATTTCACAATTTCAACTACAGAAATCGTAAATGAGCTTGGAAGGACTAGGAGATGGAACTGCTTTCAGGTGTATTTGTATATAGAAATGTGCCAAATGGTTTCTATAATCATATCGGGCACAGAGACTTGTGTTTGGAATTGAATTTCTATGTTGGTTCCCCGTATTTTGTTTTGTTCATAATAGGTTGAATAATGTTAGCTGCAGCTGGACTGTTTCAGATATTTAATGCTACTTGTTCAACCATTAGTTTTATGACCATTCTACATATTCAAATTTAACATTAAGACTCAGAAAACAAGATCTTGCAGATTCTAGCAAGTATAGATATAGAATCTGTTATATAATAAATAAGGTACCTGGAAGTTTCTTGTCTGACAAAATCAATTGTTTGAGGGCACTTAAAGATGCCTGAGCCACACTTCTTGCATGATCAGGATCCCAACCCTGAAGCTTGACAACCACATCTGCATTTGAGTAGCCAACGTTGCCCTCTTGAACATGCTTCCTGGCCTCGGCCTTTGCTGCATATTCATCTGCATTGAAGGTTGACAATTATCCGTAACTGCTAACTAGCAGCAACATAGGGTATAAAGAAACCAAAAGAATCACTGAAAAGGTTTTTATTGGGGCCTTGAACTCAGTACAACATTGTACCTAAACATCAAGCACTTTCATTTTGGAGCACAATTTATCAACAAATGACACAATGCTGGTATAATCTTTCTTTTCAACTAGTAATAGTGAATAAAGAGATGCCCTCGGTGAAATAAGTACAGGCTCCCCACCCCCTCTTTTTTCCTTTGATGGAAGCACCAAACTTATAATTTGTTGTGTTGAAACTAATTACAAACTTGGACGCAATAGAGAACACGTCACTCAGGTAGTATAACTATATATCATTCAGTGTTAACACTTTATTCTAAACTAAAAACCCAAACTTGTACATGGTAGGCTCAACTCAAGCAGATAGGTGCTCATCCAGAATGAAGGATTAAGCAAGACATTAAAACAAAGTACCTATAGCTTGAGTCTGTGAAACCCAGACGGTAAATCCAGCATAAAGATGCCGCCATTTATCAGTCTTTCCAGCAGCTCCTTCAGGTCCTCCTAGCGTCGCAACAACAGTCCGCACATGACTGCATGACCAACCAAGCAAAGAACAGATATAGTCTCTTTCCAGGAACAAACTTATGTCAGAATAAAATTATTCATAGAACTTACCTACTTAAGCTTTCTACCATTACACTTTCAGCTTCTGCTACTGAGTTAGAGCCTTCAGCTAGTACCCCTGGAATTTATTACACTTGTTAATGAACTGCAGGACATACAAATCACTTAACATACTGAGTAAGATTTCGCCCTCTTCAAGGTAATTTCTTTAATTTTAGGTACTTTACAGGTACAGCTTGAGTACAGTCAAATGCCTTGGGTACGGTAAAAATATAATATGGGTACTTCTTGGGTACTTGGAATAAAATATAGAATTTAAATCTACATAGATTTTAACAAAAATAAAGAAATAAAGTTGTCTTGGTGTAAGAAAAGACTTCTGGTTTCTTCTTATAATACCATTTTCTACAAAAACTGCAAACCAGATTATAACTCAAGTCCTGCACATCTTATATTCTTCTAACATGTCATTCTCCACAGACAAAAATCTGCATCCATAACTTATGTCATTCCTTCTTCTCTGTCATTCTCCATAAAAAAATTTACATTTTGTACATCAAAATATTCTTCTAACTTTGTATTTCACTGCATTCAATCTTCTCATCCCTTCACTTAGCATGTGTAGTTTGCAACAACAATCTATATTGTTTAATATATTTTGCTTTATTGTTTCATCTTCTCACTTCTCGACCCTTTCCTCATTGTTTAATACTATTCTAAGCTTAATATTTTTTGTTCATAATCAATTTTCTTGGCTACTTTTTTTAAAGTCGTACCGACGTACTAGGTACTTGTATCCATACTCATGCTTCACAGGTAGCATTTAAGGGGTACAAAATCTGACAGTTCAGCTGAAGGGATTGACAAGCGGTACCAACCGCATTTTGTTTAGTTAAAAGAAAGATTACAATCACATCTATTACAATTGATAGCTATGCTAAATTACCAACTTAGAATGCAAAAGCAATGACTAAGTCAAATCCCTAAACAAAAAAAGCAGCCATGTAGTATGAAACTAAACTGCAGGCTAAAACGAATGCTAATAATAATTTGCATGTGAGAGATGAAATATTGACATCTGGGTAGTGTTTATGATGTTATAAGGTCACTATGAGACAAGAGGTTGAACATGACAACAAATCAACGCCAAATATTTTACTCACATGAATCAATGTTTTGCTTGTAAATTGTTTCCAGCAACTCTTTTGTATTAAGTGGAGCATACCTAAAAACATATCAAACACACTTTCAGTATGAAGGTGAGACATAAAAGACATATAACTACACTATATATTAATATATTATAGATTTATAGGCAGATCTCAATAGAATGAAATTCAGCCGCGATAATAGATCTCACTCTTTCTTTCTTTCTTTTTTAGTACTTTTTTTTGGTTTTTGAGAGATAGAGAGAAATATATACACACAAGGTGACTATTTTACTATGTTCAAATTAATAAAAGTTGATTTACATTGCACCAATTTCACACATACATGCCATTGTTTGCACATGATTAGTAAAAAGAGCAAGGCAAATATTGAGTTTTATCGGAAACTAAAAATAACCCAAAGTTATAGAGTTTCCCAAAGGTATAGAGTTGAATACCCAAGACCAACTGCAAGCTCTTGAGCCACCTTCTGGTTAATTTCAGTTGAATCACCAACTATGTATATTGATGTTCCTTTAAGAAGCTGCAGAGACCCTGCAGTCAGGGACTCCCAGGACTCCATAACATCAGGCCATTTCAATTCAGGATCATGCTTCTTCATGCTAATAACCAGTTGATCATCATCTAAATACCTGTTCAAAATAATAACCGCCGATCAAAATTTCAAAGCTCTCAACACATAGGGATCGATCTCTTCTTGCAAAGATATTAATAATGATACCACTAACCAAATAGTTTCACCAGGCTTTATCCTGTCAAACAGTTGATTAGTTTCCATGAGTGTGCTGAGAGTCCCCGACTGCTTCACTCTGATTAGTAAAGAAGTATCATTTGCATCCACAAACACATCTTTGGTATTCGGTATTTCCCCATCCCCAAGCTTTAATCTAAGTTCCACATCAGTAGAACCATCTTGAAACTGCATTATGTTTCACATATTTGTCATAAATAATATCAAACACTGCACAGATAGGCCCGATAGAAACACTGACTAAGTTCAAATTCTGTTTCACTTACACTATAGCTCTCACAACCTTGAGTTTTTTCAATTATCAATAAAATTAGTACATGTATAACTTTTCATGGAAACCAAACAAAACAAAACAAAAGGAAACAACATTATGATTTTAAACATCAATATAAATAAAAGAATAACTCATCAACCTAACAACTTCAACCATAAAACTAGTGCCTACACAAATTTTCAACAAAATTTTCCAGGAAACCAAACAAAACAAAAGGCAACAACCTTATGATCTTAATTCTTAAACATCAAAATATATAAAAGAACAACTCATCAACTTAAGAACTTCAACCATAAAACTAGTGCGTACACAAATTTTCAACAAAATTTTCCTGGAAACCAAACAAAACGAAAGGCCACAACATTATGATCTTAAACATCAATACAAATGAAAGAATAACTCTCAACTTAACAAAATAAACCATAAAACTAGTGCGCGCACAAATTTTCAACAAATTTTTCCCGGAAACCAAACAAAACAGAATGACACAGGCCTGCAAGATTATGATCTTAAACATCAAACTATAGTCAAATTAAAGATAAAAAAACGCATTATGAAGAAAAATTACCTCGTAATTACTAGTGTTTGCGGAGATTGTAGAGACACAGCTGCAGGGGCAGAGATTAAATCTCTTGGAAGCAGCCGCATTGTTCAACGCGAGGCGAGGAGTCGAGAGAGAGAGGCGCTGAAAGGAAGCCAAATGAAGTCTGAAGGTGGAAGGAGATGGAGTTGGGGGAGAGAAACAGACTAGGGTTTTGATGGGACTTTGAGAGGAGCAGAGAGTGGTGGCAGTAGCCATTTCTTTGCGTCAGTGAAGCAGAGAAATGGATAGAATAGAAGTCACCATTTTACAAATTATCTAGTTATTATATTTTAGTTGTGGGCTGACAAGATTGTAATAGGCCCAATCAATTAACTCACGACGATTCACGAAAGGCCTGTCTGAAATTTAACTCCATCAGGCCCGTTATCGATCAGAAGGCCATTTGGGCTTGGTAGTCTAGCCCAACAGGTTAGTTACACTTCTGAGCATACTCTTGATAACACAAGTTTGGTAAAATATTCAAAAGAAATTGCTCATATAAATCCTATGACAAAGATTTTTTTTTTTTTTTTTATCAGTTGAGTTGTATTGAGTAGCTCACTCTTCCTAGGTCAAATAACTCACCTCATACTGTTAGTAGAAAGGTTCGAACACGAGACATCAAAAGATATTCAAAGCGATTAAACCGTTTGGCTCAACCTGACTTGGTAATTCAAATGGTTTAAGCGTTCTGGATTCTCATTAAATCTCGACTCTCGAGTTTAAGTCTTTTTGCTGACAGTACTGGGTGAGTTATTTGAGTTAAAAGAGATGAGTTATCTCCTGCTATATAGCTCCATTGATCAGAAAAACAGTTCATTATAATGGGAAACTTAAATTTAAGACTAAGTAAAATATAATTAAGAGGAAATTATAGATAGCACCCCTAAACTAACCACCTTTTGCAA
>JAYMTE010000262.1:0-20538 GCA_036897545.1 Pelargonium fulgidum
AGTTTTGAATTTATTGTCATGATGACAAGTTTGGGTATTTTAGTTGTTTTGTGCGGGGTGGCTATCTCCGGTCGGGAGTTGGAAGCGATTGTTAACGTCACAATGGAGTTCGAGTCGTCAGAGTAGCTCATTTGATTCAGATCGAAGGGGAGGCTTTCAGTGCCAGTGCCTTTGGTTTAGCTTTCAGAGACATCTGACTCATCTCAGGTACTTTTATTGGTTTTTGTTTTTTTTTTCCTGTTAGTGAGTCTGCGATTTTGTGATTCGAACGTTTGCTCAAACTGCGATTTCTATGTCAGGCTCTATAGTTGGATTGACCTTGTGGTCTTTTTAGTAATTGTAACTCTCTTAGAGAATGATTTGATGCAATAAAATTATTTTTTTTTTTTTTGAGCTAAAATATTTATTAAAACAATTTTTTCCATTTTATTCTTTAATTCTGTGATATATCATTCATAAATTTGATTTTTTTTTTTTTTTTGTCTGAAACATCAAACCTTAATTTTTTGACACTTTTTTCACTTTTGATAATTTTATTTATTTCATCATTTCAAGCTAAACAAATACAAAATAAAACATATTACTGAAAAAAAAAATTGAGATCATAGTCATATATAATATGTGCTTCAATTGTTCTTCGGTCTTTTTTTTTTCAAAATGACATGGCGTTTCAGGACGACCCCTATTATTTCTAATGATTAGAAAAAAGCTGATTTATAGTTAGATTTAGTTTATAAAAGAGTTATTATAATTAATTGACACCTTAAGATGACCCAAAACATAAATTAACCCCAGAATTTAAAATTCACAACTTCCTCTAGCTAGCTTCATATAAATCATTACCGACTAAGACTTGCAAAGTAGCAAATACTACACAGTAGTCATCTTAAATCCATTACTCTCAAACATCTGTTGTTGAATCTTGAAGTCCATAAGAGAGAGAGAGAGAGAGAAGAAGAAAAAAAGTATATAGAGATGCACGTATGTGTATATGTAGGTACAAAAACAAGATATAGTATAAAATCTGGAAGAAAGAAAGTTTCAAATAAAATATGTAGGTAGGCATGTAAAAATGAAAAAATGGTGCCTTGAAAAGAGTAGAAAAGTGGAAAACACACGCACAGATGTGCTCAAAGAGATTGGAAAACACATTCCCATATGGTACCATTTGTAGCCCATTCCACGGACCAATCGTCTCCTCTTCCCCAACTTCTATACCCTCCTAACCTTCCTTACTCCTCACATTTGAGGGTCAAAAGACTCAACAAGTACCATGTAGCACCCAGTTATATATATATATATTGTTTTGATCCTAGTTTCTGTATACAATTTTATATACATTTTTATAAAAGAATACATTGCTTGCATATCTGCAGGAGATCAATGAAATAAAGTATTGCACTGATTTTACTTGCACAACTTCCACTAATATAACCAACCCCACCTCTCTTCCTACTTCTTCTTCTTCTTCTTCTTCTTCTTCTTCTTTGGCTTCAATATTGTTCAGAGTCAACCCTTTGACAGGCATGTTAGCTTCCCTCTTACTTTGGTTTAGTCTCTTTAGACTCCATAGCCTTTTACCCACATCCCATTGTCTCCAAGAAGCTCCATCACAGCTTCCAAACCAGTGCAATGACAAATGTGGAAGCTTCCACACCATACCATTCCCTTTTCACCTCAACACTTCTTGTGCTCATCACTCACTGCCCCCCAACTCCTCTTTCCACCTCTCTTGCCTCAACTCCACCTCTCTCTTCCTCACTCTAGCCTCTGAGAGCTACCAGGTCCTCCACTTCTTCTCTGATGGGGTTCTTGTGGATTTCCCAAACTCCTCTTCTTCATCTTCTTCGTGTCGCCGCTACAACGACTTGAACTCTTTTGGGATGTTGTCATCATCCCATGACCAATACTATTTCAGCATATCAGCTGACAATGTCATTGGCCTCTATGATTGTGAGGACTCTTCTCTGTGCAAAGCAGATTGTGAGACAATTGACTTGCCTTCTTGTGATGGCCATGGCACTGAGTCCCCTGCTTGCTGCTATCCACTCTCTGATCACACTGTGTGGCATCTTGGAGATGGCTTTTCGGGTTTCTCCAAGTTCGGATGTAGGGGTTTCTCGTGCTGGAATGTCCCGAGGGGAAGCACATCCGGGATAAGAGGA
The DNA here is from genome assembly GCA_036897545.1 of Pelargonium fulgidum. NCBI lineage: Eukaryota > Viridiplantae > Streptophyta > Magnoliopsida > Geraniales > Geraniaceae > Pelargonium > Pelargonium fulgidum. The sequence continues at coordinate 2,166 of JAYMTE010000262.1, forward strand.
GTCAAGCTCGAATGGGCTCTTCCTATTAATTCTTCAAAGCTTGTTTGTGCCAAAAATGCACATGTTGTCAATGCTACAACTGTTAAAGATGGGGTCAGGTGCTCTTGTCAGGATGGTTTAGTTGGTGATGGATTTGCAGATGGCACTGGCTGCTTGAAATGTGAGTACTTTTTGCTCTTTAGTTACTTCATTTTTGGTACCATTTGTTCATCTATCATTACATCTTTGGATCTTAGTTAGGCTTGATCTATGTTAACATCATAACTTTTGGATCCCCTTTAATGCTTAACATCTGAGGGAAGTCAAATAAATTTTAAGGATGTTCTGTTGGTACATAAATCTGCAATAAACAAGACTTCTTTAGTGTTGAAAATAAGCGAGCTGAATCGTTTCATGACTCCTCGTGGTGTCAACAAACAGCCTGCATCAAGGATGGACGGGAAGTGTATGGCAATGACTGTCTTGCCAAAGGGCACAAAGACAAGGATGTTGTGATTCTAGCAGGTATATATATATATATATATAGAGTGCTTCTTGTCTATTAAGAGCGAATCTTGAAAGTTTGATATATAATTAGACTCTTTCCGAGACTGTTCTTGTCAGGTGAATTAGTATTGTATTCTTTTATTCTTGTTTATGCATGATTGGGATGATTACAAATGCAGGAGTTCTTGCACCAGTTTTGGTGGTGGCCTCATTGATAGCACTTTTCTGTTTAATGAAAAGACCGGCTAAGGCAGGGACATTTGACCCGAACCAGGCTCATTACCACAGCACCATCTCATTCAGGAAAGCCTGCAGGACTCGTTTGTTCACTTACTACGAGCTAGAGGAAGCCACGAAAGGATTCGAGGAAGGCCAGAAACTAGTACATGGCACAAACAGCACAACTTATGCTGGAGTTCTCGGGGACGGATCACACGTAGCTGTCCAAAAAGTGCAGTGTGACAATGAGAGAGACCTCATCCAAGTCCTCTCTGGAATTGAGGCCTTATCTGCAATCCTACACAGGAACATGGCACGCCTTCTCGGATGCTGCATAGATTCTGGCTATACTCCACTCGCGGTCTACGAGTATCCTGCCAATGGTACTCTGGAGGAACATTTACACCAAAAAAAGGGACAAAATTTAGGCCTTGACTGGTACAAGAGACTAAAGATTTGTGCAGAAACCGCAAGTGTCCTAGCTTTCTTGCAATGCGAGATATCGCCTCCTATTTCCCACCGCGATCTCAAATCTGCTTGCATCTTCCTAGATGAAGACTTTTCAGTGAAGATTTCAGGGTTTGGGTTAGTGAGCTCTGGCCTTGGAGACACCTACAGGCCTAATTCAGGGCCGCGGTTCCAGAAAGCAGATGTGTATGACCTTGGTTTGGTGATTCTTGAGATGATCACAGGCACCAGACCAGTTGATGCACCACAAGTGCTGCAAAAAATAGGGAGTGGGAAGCTAGAGGAGATAGTGGATCCAGTTCTTTACTACCATGAGCAACCCGGGTTTCGGAGAGAACAGATAGAGATTGTAGCAGACCTGGCCACAAGGTGCTTGCTGTTTGGTGGGGATGGGAAGCTTGGGATGGTGAATGTGGCAAAAGAGCTGGTGCAGATCACCAAATTGAGCATGGATGGAGGTAGTAGGAGAGGGCCTGCATTGGAGGAGACGTTTTCGAATTCTAGCCTCCTCCAGATGATATCATTGTCTCCTGACTCTATATACGTGCCGTGATCAGATATATGAAATGTTTTGAATGATTCGGTGTGCAGGAATTGGGAAGTTCATGTATGGATCAATCTGGTTCAAAAAAGACTTGGCCGTTAGCTACTTCTGTGTAACTCTATATTGTTTGTATACTTGAATTGTATATGATGCAAGACTGTTTCCATTGTTGTATGCATGCTAAAATCACCAATACAGTAATTCCTAATGTGGGTCATTGGTGATTCTCCACGAATTTTCTATACAGTCTGCCCCCTACAAAACAAGGCTTTTCCCGACTGGAGCACCTCTAATGTGTAAGTTAGTACTCGGGTTCTCTCTAGTTTTGGAAATCCTAGCACCTACCCCTTTTACCTTGTGAAGCCGTCTTTAAGACTATTTTTGTTCAGCCCTGATGTCTTTGAGTTTGTTTTGTCTTGGACCGAGTTATAGTGTGTTGTTGTTCTGTTTGTTGCGCGCTATGGGAAGGGAGGTGTGTTGTTGGTACCAACAATTGGAATGTGTTTGATTAGTGATGGAGTTTAGTTTGAATTGTGACGGTTTTGGCGAACCCACCTAACAATCTCATTTTCAACTTTCATGGTTACATTACATGTAAAATGCAAAGAATATTGGCCAAACTACACATTTTTGCTTTCCAACTACTACTTTTGCTTCACAAATGTTTTTTTTCTTCCCATAGTCATGTCACATATAGTATAGGTGAGAGAATTGGATTCTCACACTTTTCTTTACTATTTGACATTAGCTTATTTAGCTGTGAAAAAACTGTTTAAGCCCATCAACAATTCAATTTTGGGTCACATCATTATCAGATTATTATTTTGCTATTTTCATGCTACTACTACTACTAAACTTATATTAACCATTGAAAAAGATAGCAAGTAAAAAACGTTGAAAGTTTAGCAGAAACGTGGAGGCAATAGCTACCTTCTCTCCGCGAAGCAGACTCCAAAAAGTTCTCAAAATTGACCATCTCTCTCTTCTTCTTCACTATAAATACTTTATTCAAATCACCTCCTTACAAGACAAATTAAGGACCTGTGCCTTTCCCCACCAAACCAGATTTCTGTTTTTTCTTCTCCACTTGTGAGTTCAAGGTATGTGCTCTTTTTGCTTCTATTTCACTCTTCAGCTTCCAATACAAACTTTACAAGTACCCAAAATGAGCTCTTTATTGTGTTTGTGCAATCTTTGGTGCTCATAAATTAATACCCACTTTTTCAATTTTAATGTGGTTTAGATTTATAATCTCAAAATCAGGATACAAATCAGTATAGTGGATCTGTTTTTATGATATATGATGGGTTACTCAAAAGCTCCCACCTTTTGCTTCTGGGTTTTTGTTTGCCTCATTGCGTTCATCTTCATCAACATTGAGATTGCAGATTGTCAATCTTGTTTCTCTGATGTCATAGGAAATGGTTTAGGGCTCAACACAAGTTTTGATTTTTGTGATTATGTAACATTCGACAAGTGGGGTTTTGATGTTTATTTCAATAACCAAAATAGTCGGATCTTACCAATGCATGTTGGCTCTTTGGATAACTTTGAGGTCTCGGGGTCAAGCCCCCTTGCCGACGGTATAGGATGGGGTTTGGGTTAAAAGGGGAGAGTTAAACCGTGTTGTGTAGCTCAACTCATTAAAAAAAATAGTCGGATCTTGAATTAGTTGGAAATGGAAATCATGTAGTAGAATATATTAATCTTATGGTCTATTTCTTCAGTGATCCCAAACTTGGACTTTTGTTTTGTTATACTTTTACAGATAGTCATTCAATAAATATTCTGATATTACTCTCTATGAACTTGGCATTGGGGTTCTTGCACCTATCTTTACTTGCTGTTTGGGAATCTCAATAATCAATGTAATATATTTTTTGTTGAAGATGAGTGAATCTCCAAGCCGTCCAAAACTGAATAATAGGATCCTCTCTTCATTATCAAGGAGATCAGTTGCTGCCCATCCCTGGCACGATCTTGATATCGGTACCTAAACGAATAATCTTATTTGAAATTCATATTCATGGCACATAGTTATGAATAAAAAGCTAATAATGCATGAAATTTTCTTTGCAGGACCTGATGCACCCGGCATTGTCAGTGTGGTATGTACACTGAATAACAGTAGCTTTAGAGTCGGAATATGTAATGAGGTCTTGACCTTGGCGATTTGGTTCTCCTAGTTTTTCGGTTTCAAGAAGCACAAAACTAAGAAACGTATTGGAAGATCCAGATGTGAACCATATATCCAGCATTTTCTTTTCAAGCTAACTTTCAGAAATTGAACTTACAAGGTATATGCATAATGAATGATTTGTCTTGTGACTCAGGTGATTGAGATAACAAAGGGAAGCAAGGTCAAATATGAACTCGACAAGAAGACAGGGATGATTAAGGTATGAACAAGTTTGTGCATAACATGATCTTTCAAAAGTATGTCCCAGTCTAAATATGGAATTTACCATGTAGTGCAAACCACATCCCACCTGAATGATTGGTTATCATTCTAGAATTTACACCCGATCGGGTTCTTTTTGCTAATACCTTACTACTTTCTGATAAGGCTTTTCAATTAATTCACAGGTTGATCGTGTTTTGTACTCTTCAGTCGTTTATCCTCATAACTATGGTTTCATCCCTCGCACTCTGTGTGAAGACAACGATCCAATGGACGTTTTAGTTCTGATGCAGGTGATTTTACTCCTACTGATAGAAATATTCCCTCTTCCTTTCATAGCTTGCGCTTGGCTCAAATATATTCGTTTCTTTGATACATTTTACAGGAGCCAGCCATTCCCGGTTGTTATCTGCGAGCCCGATGCATTGGGCTCATGCCCATGATTGACCAGGGAGAGAAAGATGATAAGATCATTGCAGTTTGTGCCGATGATCCTGAGTACAAGCACTACACTGATATCAGTCAGCTAGCCCCTCATCGCCTGTCTGAGATCCGTCGTTTCTTTGAAGACTGTATCCTTTTACTACTTAATTTGTTTTCAACTCTGATGTTTATGTCTGGGTTCTTTAACACTATTTCACAGACAAGAAGAACGAAAACAAGGAGGTTGCAGTCAACGACTTTTTGCCTTCGGACAAAGCTTTAAGTGCTGTTCAGTATTCAATGTAAGTTTATGTTTCCAAATCTAAATACGCAGGCAGCTACATGTATATTTTCTACCCAAACTGAGGCTCTTAATTTGTATTATACTGGTTACAGGGATCTTTATGCAGAGTACATACTCCAGACTCTGAACAAATAAGTACAATCCACAGTCCAGTGACTTAAATAAGCCGTTTTACCAACGATTGCTGTGATTTGGATAGTTATTGATGTTGCTTTTAAGATTCAAAAGTCCAAGAAATGGACTATAAACATGTATAAACTAAGTTCTTTACTGGAATTTAGTATAGTTATATATAACAATATCTAGCTTATGTATGATTTTGTAATATGAGCTAAAGCTCCACACCTTCATAAAGCAATAAATTTCCAGCTTTACATATAACCTGTTCCTTTATCTTCTTTTTTTCTTTCAATTAAAGCATGTAAGATGGTGAAAAACTCCTGCATTTCAAAGAGTGGTTTCAACTTTATTAAAAAAAAAAAAATCAGAATTGAACAAAATCCAGATATAGATATATTATGAATAGTTTTGGGGACTTTGAGCAAAGGTGAATGGACATTTCCTTCCTGCAAAAATGAGATGAAAAGAATAGAAATGCTATGTTAGTATATGCTATTCCAGCAACTAAGAATATTAAGTCTTCAAAAGCAGCATTTACTATTAAAACATTAGCAGATAACTGAGACAATGAAGGTTCAGCAGAATCAATCAAAATTGCAGTTGCAGTCTTGCAGAGGTATCAAAGTTGAGGTCAAATGAAGAATGGCATTATTGTCTATCTTTTCTTTCAATTTATCAACTATTGGTATACAATTGGTTTTTATCAGTCAATAGCAATAGAGAGATTATATTGATGCAACATAAAGTCGCATAATTGATAATTCTACAAATGGCTTATGGCTTGCCTGGAGGCATCTGATACCAATGACGGACACAATATTATGATTGCAGAGGATGGCATTCACTTGCAGCAAATGAGAGACATTTTATGTGCTTTTCTTCATGCTGAGTTATGAAGAATGCCACTTACTTAGTAGTTCTAACAGAAGAACTGCGGCCGAGTCCTTAGCCTTTTTGACGCTCGGCATTGGCTCGCCAACACATTCATCAGTCCATCCCTTGTCAGTCGTATTCACGCGTACAGCAAATGTGAACCTCTTTGCATGTGCTGGACCACCCTCGTTCACACACCTAAAGATGCAAATCGACCAATTTAGCATTCCATGATTTAAAGCACATCTTCTCTGATTGTACAATATTTCATTCATTTTAACTCACAGCAAAAGTTTTTCTATGATTCCTTACCGATAAAGAGGCATAGGCCAATTTCTACGCAAGCAGATATCATTCAAGGTTTGTCTAGTAAATGTCTGGTTCCCGTTCTTTTTCTTCCCCCCTTGCTCATCTTCCTTCTCCTTAGCCTCTCTTTGAGCCATCTCTTTTTCTTTCAAAACAGCCAATGCATTTCTGGCAGCTAGTTTCTGTGCCATCTTCTTCTGTGGATTATGAGCAACTCCAATCTGGACACCGTCAACAAAGACTTCAACAGTAGCCAAATTGCCACTTCGAGTGGCTTTGTATTCTAAGCCTTCAGCTTGTTGCTGGCAACGCTCTTGCAGCTCTCGCACAGGATGCATTGGCAGCGTTTCAGGAGTAACCATTGGATGCAACAAAGGTTGGAACACCTGGGTAATGCATGTATTGGCATAAAACATTTCTTATATCAAATATCCCAATACAATAAAAAGTCAAGGCAAGGAAAGGAGCAAATGTATATCACTTGACCATAACTAACCTTCCAGACAGCTGCAGTATCACGCCCGCTATCAAGGAAGATAGCACCAGCAATAGATTCAACAATGTCACCCAAAACTTTAGGAGCTTTGCAATCTCCCAAACCAAAGGAGTTGAACCCTGGCTTTAACAATTCATCTTGAACTTCCCTCACAAAATCACGGATCTGAAAATAGAAGCCATAAGAAACTATTTAGAGCCTCATACAAACAAAACTCAATGAGGACATTATGCTCTTGCCCGTATAGCAGCCCAATCCCAGAAACAAAAGTATAAGCAGGCAAGTATGAAAATACCTGCTTGTCAAGGGCACTTGACCCATGCCGAAGATGCATATGAAGCTGATGTTTAACGGCAACACGTGCAAAGTTTTCATTATTCACAGCAGCAGCACGTAAGTCAGTCAAGCGGCCTGGGGGAAGATCTGTGTAGGTGAAGAACAGGTGTCTTGTAATGAGATGATCTAAGACTGCATCACCAACAAACTCCAAACGTTGGTAGCAAGATACACCAGATGATGGTCGTGAAGCATGAGTGATAGCTTCAACTAACAAACCCTTGTCTCTAAATTTGATTTTCAAGGCAGCTTCAAGGGAATCAAAGTCGATACTCCTCAGTATGCTCTCTGGTACAGAGGATGGCCTTAGTCCACACTCAGTCTCTTCTGGATCAGACTCCACCTTAATCCCAATCCATTTCATGAAGTGGTTAGCAGCATGCTTCCCACCTTCAACATAATAAACTCCGATCAGTGCTTCAACGACATCTGCCAGGGTCTTGCTAGAAAGGACTCGGTAAGAACTTGAGTCACTCTCAAGCTCACCATCTTCCATTTCATCAAGGTCATACCCATCACCTAGAGCATTCATTCCTGGCAGGGTATCAGTAGTTGAATTATCCTGGTCAAATAGTGATTCTCCATCCTTGGTCTCCTCATCAAAGACAGGCAGGACACCAGGAGCAGCCCATCTAGATGGTGCAAAGCGATCGGCTTGGATGTATGATTGAAGTCCTTTACTCAGTGCATACTGATAAAGAACCATGTTACTCACCATTTGCTGTCTCATTCGTGTAAGCTGGCCCTCGTGCTTCTGGGGATATTTAAGAAAAAGAAATCTGCTAACAACCCATTTAAGGTAAGCATCTCCCAGAAGCTCTGCTCTCTCATAGCAAAAAGTCTCCTGGCATGAAGCAGCAGTCAAGGCTTCCAAGATCTGTAGACAGAAATTATGTATCAAAATATAAACTATAATTAATTAAAGATTAATACTCAACATCCATCCATCCAAAAGTAAAATACCTTAGAAGCAGGGACAGGATGAGCAATTATATCCTTGATTTGTATTGCGAGTAGCATGCTTTCTACCCTCCTCATTATTGAGGGTAATCTTTGGGCACCTCGAACAAGGGATCCAGGGAGTGGATGAACAAAACAGAGTTCGGGGGGGAGGAAGACATAATAAGTTTTGTCAAGAGACTCTTCTGATTCACCCTCATCTACCACAGAAATGACGATCCATTATCTTACAACTCCAAAGCAATAATGTAGCTTAGCTCAGATATAGTTTACCGAAGCATATAGCCTACCTTCTGCATGCTCAAATCGAGGGGACAGGAGATTCTTGCAATATGAAACACCACGCCCTCTTATTAAAGGTTGTTGCTTGTAGTTCAACTCAACTCCATACCTGTGTGATTTAAAAGACCCCATAGCCAAATGCAATATTTGTTGTGCAAGAAGAAACAAAAAGCTTCACCAATCTATAAGGACTTGTAAACTACTGACAGTAGTTAACTATTTCCGTACAGATGAAGAAAAGCTTTCATTATTCTTCAGGCACAACATCTGAGGTGCATTGTGGCTATGCAGTCCTCGATTAGAACCCAGACAGTTTTAGGGCAATCAAAATAGGAGGAAGATTAAGGACACTCTCATATGCAAGTGCTTGTGTGTTAATAAGAAGAAATAAAGGAACCAAATAAACAAATTGAAGATGGTTTAATCATACTTCTGCTTGTAGTAATCAGCATATGAGCTGTACTCCAGAGGACCAAGATATCCTTCTTTCCTTGGGAATGAGTTCTCTGCAGTCATATCATAACGAATAGAATCTACATAAAATCTCTTCCCTGAGTGAGCTGCTGTTACAATTCTCCCAACCAGAAATTCTGCATCATAGTAAGTATCAGCCATCATCAGCTTTCCTTTGGCTAAACCAGCATGCTTTGGCATTTCAGTCGCATCACGATTGGGAACCAATCCAGAAGCTTTCACCACGTCAAATTGTGCCACAGCTCCTCTGATACCATAGGTGGGGTGGCATTTTTGTCCAAAAGCCATGCCATGGCGTAATTTTCCAAAACCATACTCTCTTCTATCTCCACCTAGCGTTCGCTCATTTGTGCCAAGGTAAACATCAGGTCGAGCTTTCTGGAGGGGATTGTTCCATGCATCTGTTCCAATTATTTTTTCAACAAGATCCCAGTCTAGTTCTTTGATAGGATCAACATCATTGTCACCAACCACAGGGACAAACAAATAAGCCTTTGCAGGATCCCAAGGAGTAGTGGAAGGTTCAACATCCACATCCAATACAATGCTCATGAGTCTTACATGAAAGCTCTTAAGGGATGCCAACTGCACATGAAAAAGTCGTTAGAGATTTATAAAATAAGAAAATAAAATTATACCAATGCAGACAAGATTATGAGAATTCAACCTGACTTTCCGTGATATCTATTTGCCCCCTGAAGACAAGAGATGCCTTTGTTTTCATGGTACGGGCAATAAATAGATCCATCGACATCGATAACACCTGTTATTTATATAACAGTTGAGATAAATACTTCATATATCATATATATGAGTGAATAAAAATTATGATACCTCTGCATCCAGCTCATTGCCAAAGAGTACCGCAAACTCTGAAGCTTGAGTTAAGAATGGATCTTTTGAAGAGCCGATGTTTGTACATTTAACAGAATACATATACAGATGAAGCAATTTATTATTATCATTGCAACCATCTCTTCCAGATAGGATCCACTCTCCCTGAAAGACCAGAGAAAGTTGAAACAATTTTGAACTTCATAAGAATTGGGGCAAGAAACTCTACAATAATTCTTAGTATCATAAGATAAGATACACAATTTGAGTGTTGCATGTAAAGATATTGTGCACAGCAGCACATGAATAAAATATAATGTGTCTATTATAGAATAATTTTTTCCTGTACTATACAAATTATGAGAGGATACATAGAACATCTACTGTTAAATATGTTTAGGGGCATGAGCAGATGATAGGAAAAAATATTCTTATCATCTCAGTCATGCAATATGATTAAGTGATTAATAAAGGTTAGTAAGATTATTTCATGTACTATATGATTTCTAGATTCCTAGAGTCCTTTTTCTATGCTGAACAGCTAAACACTCCAAGAGTATCAAATACACACAAAACTCATGCAGGACTTTGCCATAGTTCACATCACAGGTACAATCTTACAATTTGCTTTTAACAAGAATCTGATGCAAAATATTAAGAGGCTTGAAATTTGCATTTTTATTTTATCTTCAAAAGCTTAAGGACTAATGTCACCATTAATGGGTCCCGCTCAGTGCCAAAACTTGCCTTAGATTCAATTTCCAAATAAGCCACTTCTCTTACACCTTTAGAAAACCTATAATAAGACATCCCTATGAAGTATGAACCTTTAGCTACCAAGTACCAACCAGCAACAATAGCCTAATCATTCCCTTTTCAATTCTGGATAGCATTAGAAAGCTCCACATGTCCTGTAATTAGCACCCACTAATATACTACCTCCGTTTCAAAATAAGTGTCATTTTATAAAGCAAAAATCGTTTCAAAATAAGTGTGATTCTACCGTTTCAAGATAAACTGCACTTGGTTTTGCAATTATGCCCCTTTTATGTTCTCAAGTACGATATTTACCACTAATACTAGAAGTAATTAATGAGTACACAAACAACTACGTAAGGTTATATAAGTCATTTTACATGACTTCTTAATTGGTGCGAAAAACTGTAAAATGATACTTGCTATATAACAGGGATAGTGGTTGACTATTATGTGTATAATGATGGAGTGGACATTAATTTAAAACCAAAGTGAGCGGAAATTAAAGTGTCAAATTGAAAAACCAATACAAAGCAGATGAGGTACCCTATAAGGTATTTGCCAAACCAAAACATTTTGATAGCTCACTGACACATCCATGGCTGCGGGTTTCATTTTTCATGCATAGTAAAAGTTGATTTTCTTTCAAAAAAAAAAAAAAAAAAGTTGATTTTGTCAGTAAGTAGCGTGTCTGTAAGGTTGTATGTTGCTTGTTTCCACATGCCCAGAATATAACAAGCAGAAAGCTAGCATGAATGATGCAGAACGAACTAACCTGAAGAATATTAGCAACACCTTCAGGATAGAACTCCCTATGCCTAGCAGTCCCGGGAAGTGGTTCTCCCTCATCATCTTGATCAACCTTCTCTCCTTTTTCCCCACTTCCCTTGTCGGGCAAGAGCATGTCAGTAAATGCTCCCATCTCATGGAGCTTCTTGCAAGCAGCCAAACATACAGCCTGCAAAAGAAAAATGAAAAAGAAAAAGATATATAGAATAAACAAATATTCTTGAATGAATTTTATTAGTTTCTAAATTGTTATAACATAATAGCATGCCTGTTGTGCAAGGCGCATTGAGCTGCATATAGGGCCCTCCAGTTTCTCAAATGGAGCATTGCAAGGAAGTTGAAGTTTGCATGAATATTCAGTGGGACCTCCTGGCTTCTCATGCTTCTCCATGGTAAACTCGGGACGTAGTATAGAATATCTGGATAAAGGTTGTAATATATCAGGGGAAACATCCATACTCCCCAATGATATTAACTCAAAACATGTGTAAGGATGAAATAAATCCACCTGTCACTGGGAAGCTGAGAGCAGTAGAAATGAACTAGTCCAACAGCAGAATTCAAACTCACAACAGCACCAGTGGACTCCACCTGGTACACTGTACCCGGTGCGGTATCCACAGAAATCAATCTTGAGGAACCCTTAAGATGACTAAGGTCAGTTCTTTCAATTGCTTCTTTCCGCAAGGTCTCCTCACTGTTCCTGGCATTCCTTAAAAATGCAGCATGTGACATATTCCCCCTGAGCATAAAAAAATTTAAAGCTTTCAATCCACCATTAGTTAAAAAATTTAGTTATAACTCTATGCTGACATGGAAAGACTCAATTAGACTACCTCTCAACCATCAAGATATAATCTGACCCAGGTTTTCTTGCACGGCCTCTGGACTGAATATATGCCAAAACAGTTTTTGCAAGGTCAAAACGGATAACAACATTGCATTGTCGAATATCAAGCCCTTCCTCAGCAACGCTAGTGGCAACTAACAACGTCACCTGCAAAGCAAATGCAAGCATTTATTAACTAATATAAGTAATAAATATTTCAGTTATTTTGACCAAGCATGGAACTAAGACCTACACGACCATCTCGAAATTTGGCAATTGTATCCTGCATTTGGGATGTACGCATTTCCTGACTATTGTTGTGCCCAATTAAGCTAGCACACTTGATAAAACTTAAAGATGGAAGCTCTGCAAACACCTGTATGATTGGACGCACACAATGCAGAATGGTGAGAAATTTGGAAGGACAATTGATCTAACAAAGGCATGATTACAAATATTGACCTTAGGTAGAACCAAAGCTGTCACAACTCGCTCCACAAAGATGATCGCACGAAAATCCTCGGTGTTTTGATAATTGAGAAGTATTTTAATCAGTGACTGCACTTTTGGAGTCACTTTGCCATCAGCCACAGCAGCTCCAATAATCACATCCACGTGCTCCCCCCCAGAGACAACTATGTCACACAAGTAAATTAGCTTGTAAAAACTATAAAATGTTTACAATCAAACTCACATGAGTACTTGATAAGAGAGTGTAGGCTTAATGTGAGGAAATTGTATGTCTGAGATGGATCCAACCTTGCAATTAGATGATGTTAGAAGACACTAATTGGCACCATAGCATTTGCTGAGCCCTGCCTTCCAACAATACAATATCTAATAACCAATCATTTATGAAGTTGAATTATTTTTTGTGTCTGTATATAGCTATGTTCAAAATTTTCACTTGTGTTGTCGTTGTCATATATGATACACTTGGGCTAAATATAATTTCTCCAAATAACTTTCAACAGGCTCAAACCGATTTCAAAATATTGCATATGCAGAATTTAGAATCATTTAACTGAACATGGTTATCAAAGAATCAAGATTCAAACTCACCATGACTGTCAGGAAGCTCTCCTTCCTCAATCTCATCAGGCTCAACTTCTTCTGTAGTATCTATACTCTTTGTATCAGCAGCTTTCATATCCTTGTCAGCGGCAGCACCCTCTGATACTTGACATTGTAAGAGAGATACAACTTTGCTCAGGTAGGATTCTTGAAACTTGACATCCAGCTGATAGTTTGCTCTCTCATCATTCTGCAAAGCTGTCAAAAAAGAAAGTGCAACCTGCGAAAAAGTTAATGAATAAGTTGACAAATTATAGCATAACAAATTGATGGGTTTGCCAACACCTATTAAAAGAATTATGATACTTGTATATGTTACCTTGTAAGCACACCACTGGCCCAGTTCACTAAGAGCATAATTGATTGCCCTCAACTTTTGAATCAAATTAGCGGCCCCGTCACTTTCTGTTCTTTCGGAGACACCATAAACTTGGCGCAGTTCTTCCTTTGCCCCAGCATCTCTAGCACCCATAAATTGCCATTTACTTCTTCGAGAGCTTGATTGTGCTGCTTCTTCAACTGTAAGTTCCATTTGTTTTATTTGTTCATGAAGGGACCATAAACTGGCTGGTTTGTCATACTCTACCACAACTTCTGAGGGCATTGGTACATGTTTCTCAAGTTCCTTACGATCTTTTATTGTACAAACTACAGAATCTAGTTTACTTTCAAGATTACGAATCTTTATTGCACAATCCACCTGATTCGAAACACCTAAATAAGACAAAGTCATGGAATCATATGAAGGTTTGAGCAAGAAAAAAGGAATTTAAGTCAAGGTGGCGATAAAATTTTGATCTTCTTAGCACTCAATAACTTCATCTGAAAAAAGTGCAATCAATTTGTCATGCATGCAAATTGCAAACCCTACCCTTCAAGTTCACAGGAGAAGCAGTCATCCCAAAAACAGATGGTCTCTTCTCCTTAGGCGTAGTATGATAGAATTCAGACATCACCAAAGAATATGGGTGTTTCTTCACAGCATGATGGCACTCATCAAGAATCAGTAGATTAATTGCGTCCATTTTAATTATGCTATGCCTCAGAATGTTCAGCAGAATTTGAGCTGTCATGACCAAAACCTGCGGCAAATGTAGAAGTGATGAAAAGCAAGCACCATACCAACTTACAAGAGCACCAACAAAAGTTGACTAAAAAATAATTGCATAACAACCTTCAGTTATTTTATGATAACATCATTACAGGTTTTCATTATTTCCTCAACTATATGGATATGAGATAAACACTCCGAATTTCAAAATCAAACATTATATGGAAAAGAGCACACCAGTCCATAATACATGCCAAAAGTGCAATTTTGAAGTATATAGCAGCATGAGTAGTGTTTCCACTTGCCACAACAAGGACACAAATTCAAGGCAACTAAAACAAGTAATTAAATGCTTTTGCCAAGCTCAATGTGGAATCATTTGATGTGAAAGGCTTAGAAATTTGTATGTTTATCAAACTTGTTAGAGTATAACATTATTAATGAGCCTTCAACTATTAGTTTAAGCTTTTAGTTGAGATGGTCTTTTACATGGTATCAAAGCATCGGTGACAAGAGGTCTCAGGTTCGAGTCGTATTGCCACCCATATTAAATTCTAGCACAAGGCATGAGTGGACCTGTGCATGGGTCACGTGCAAAGCGAAATGGGCTTGCAGGTGAGGGGGACGTGTTAGAATATAAAACTATTAATGGGCCTTCAACTACCAGCTTAAGCTTTTAATAGAGTTGGTTCTTTACAAAACTAAAGTGACAAATATACATTTGTTGTCATGATACAGGATGATATAGAAACCGCATTGACTTTCACCATAATATAGCTGACTTGGAGCAACACGATGAGCCTGCTTTAGAACTATAGCATATTGTTTGGCCTATACAAGACCAATATAGTATGGCAACCATGAAAATTGAACTTTGACCTCCCAGAAAATCTTTGGACCTCCAGGTTATTGCTGATCAAATAACAACAAAATGACACCAGCCCACTACTTGCAGCTAAGACAATCTAAGTACTACCAAATTTGATACCCAAAGGGAAGCAATGGTGCAGAGGAGAGTATCATAATCCATAGTTAATTAAACAACCAAAATGTCAATATGTCATTAACCCTTTAAAAGAAATACACAGCGTAACTTCAGCATCCCTGTCTAACCATGTCAAAATCCATTTTCTAACAAAACCATCCCCAAGTTAAGTATGTAACAAGAATAACATCACAACACATTAATCCTATACAATGAGAAAGATAAGCTCGCTCCTTTTACTTTTGCACATTATACAGGCAGAAGGGAAGGACTATATACAACTTTATAGTCCAATGGCTGGCAGACTCAAACTTT
Source organism: Pelargonium fulgidum (assembly GCA_036897545.1). Lineage (NCBI taxonomy): Eukaryota > Viridiplantae > Streptophyta > Magnoliopsida > Geraniales > Geraniaceae > Pelargonium > Pelargonium fulgidum. Next base: position 17,491 of record JAYMTE010000262.1, read on the forward strand.
GATGCAGGAAGAGTTAAAGACTATTGCAAAGAAAAAGTTTGGCACTATCTGGTTGAATAAACCTAAGAAGCCTACAGGGATGATAAAAAATTAAAAAATTAAAAAAATTAAGAAAAAGGCAAACCCATTGAGAGATGGTTACCCTCCAGAACCCCTTCTAGAATCAAAGTCCCGATCGAACTCACACAAACAAATGAACAGAAACCAGCTAGCATGCCACAGAGAAATGGATATGCAAAGAGAAGAATGGGTCATGTCATGCCAAACAGGTAATTCATTCATAAACTTCTCTTTTTATCACAAAGGCCTAATAAGATTGTACAAAATGCTTTTAATTATTACAGGCATCTGGGAAAAAATGAAAGGACTTTGAAGAACATACAGAGATTACCAAATACAAGTTTCAAATTGACATAATTTATAAGTCGCGCTTCATATATAAATAATAGTACGGAATGTGTTCTAATTAAATTGTACTAGGAAGTTGCTGGTACCAAAGGTACTGCTCACAGAAAGCATGTTCTATCCAAGGGAATGTCTGTATATCATAGAAGTAACGAGCATCAGAGAATGGCATGAGTCAGATGTGTAACATTTTACCCTTTAATTTCCCACGTCCATCTCTGCAAATCGCCAACCCAACCCCTCTGGATTAAATAGAAGCATATGTTAAACTGTAATTACTTGTTCCTAGACTTGGTTTGGTAACCCTTTGTTTTTTTTTTTTTTTTCAATAAAAAATATGGGGTTCAAGCTCTTGAGTGCATCACTAACCTACAAGCACTGTGACTAATATAATAATTGGTAATTTGCACTAAAATGAGTTGACAAAAAGCATATAAAGTAGAATTACTCTCAATCAACATTATGTTTTTTTTAAAATTTCTTTAAAGTTCAACCTTGAAAAGGGACTAAGTCGGCGAGAATCTAACAATCTATTCCCCTAAATTAAAAAAGTGAAGACAACTAGAAAAAAATATACATATTCCATTTCAATGATGTAAGAAATAGCCTGGGAGAAAGGCGAATCAAATTTAGCCATCAAGACTAATGTGAATAACAAATACCTGTTTTGATTCAAACTCTCGCTGCCACCTGCGAGCATCCCAAAAATCTTGACCCATTTCACCACAATAATGACCCACCTGGTAGCCAGTTTGCTCACGTATTACTTCTGCTTGCTGAAATTGGGCAAGCATAAAAATAACATCAACTCATTTTGTAGTTAATGGACACCATAAATTAAATAATTCCTAAACTGAACAAAAGTATACCTGATAAACAAGTGGAACTTTAGGAACCAGAAATATGGCGAGAATTTTCTTATTTTGTTTCTGCAGATCATTACAGATGCTTCTAATTAGGAGAACGGCGATAAGGGTCTTCCCCGCTCCTGTTTCAAGGAAGGCTATGGTATTTTTCTTCTTCGCCTGTTCAAGAACATCCAATTGATATTGGCGAGCTTGCTCCTCAGGTAGTTTCTCCTTAGGTCCCTCTGGTTCCTTTTCAGGTTTTCCATTGGACTCCTGGTTTCTATCAGCAACTGCCTTTGCCTCTTTGATACGATCCACTTCCCAGGAACCAACGCGAAAAACCATCTCATTCGATCCTGGCTTCTCCCTTTCCCAATAACCTCTTGGTTCCCTGTCCCTCCAATCTCTGTCTCTACCATCCCTTCTACCACCACTATTATAATGTTCTCTTCTCCTCACATGCTCCCTATCTCTACTATCAATGTCATCCCAATCATGAGGCCTCTTCCGACTAGACCTCTCCCGGTCTCTGGAGTAGCAATCCCCTCTTATTGGAAAATACATGTCGCTACTATGCCTAGCCCTTTTACCATTCCGTTCATCGCTATTTATATCCCAATCCCTAAATGTCCGACTTCCTCTATTGTCGTGGCAATACATACCATTTACCTTCTCATTCCCATTCCCATTCCCATTGCTTGAATTATCCAACTTGCCGTCTCCTTTCCCATTAAATAACTTACCATTTCCATTACCGTTAGCCAATTCAATTTGCTTCCTATTCTGACCACCTCCATTATAACAATCCTGAGTGGAATATTTCCTCCCAAAACACTTACTCTCCTGGCGCCCACCTTTTGGTTGCCCAATGGAGCCGTTGTCCCCTTGCCCCCTGCAAACCCTAGCTCCCTCCTTCTCCAAGCATCCCTCCCCAACAGCAGCACACTCCTCAACTCCATTCCCAACCACAGCACCAACACCATTTCCCTCCTCTGCAACCAGAGGTAACCCACTGCCATTCTTGATACTGTCAAGAATGTGGTCAATCCCCCCAAAAAAATCACTCCCAACCCCAATATCATCAGGACTGGAATCAACATACTCAACAGGCTCTGGAACAATAGAACTATCAAAATCCACAAAATCGTTAATAATATCACAAGGAATATCCTCACAAGCATCCAGCCAGTAGGATGGCCTCACATTCTCTGCCCCAACACCAGAACCAGAAACCCTATTCCCTCCTTCCTCCATAACTTTCCTCTCAACTTACAGATACATGAACATATCAATTCAATTCTATGAAAGAAAAATAAATGCTAAACTGTAATCATCGAAGAAGAAGAAAATTCGAAGACAAACCCACGATCCAAAACCTAAAACCACAGCTAAAATGCCAAAAACAATAACAACAACAACAACAATAACAATAAAGTAGCTCGCAGGTGCGCTCTCAGAAGATATAGAGAGAGATGGAGATGGAGACAGTGAGGGGGTGAAGGAAATTGAGAGCAAGTAACAGTGATTGTTGCAGAAGAAGCAGATTAGAGTAGTGGGATAGACCGTACGAAGCACGCAAAACAGGGTGTAGGAGAAGAAGAAGAAGAAAAAGGAATTTTTATAGTAAAAATTTTGTCCCAAAAAAAGAATAAGTAACCAAAAAAAGAAGACCTTTTTTGAATTGTGATTCTTTGATTCCACGGTCTATCGCACGGCCTATTCTGCTCTCTCTCTTCTTCTTCTTCTTCTTCTCGGTTCCTAAACCTTCTCCCCCAAAACCCTCTCTCTCTCTCTC
>JAYMTE010000263.1:0-20518 GCA_036897545.1 Pelargonium fulgidum
TGGCTTGCCATGCGCATGGCCAAGGCTTGTGCGTGGCTTGCCATGCGCACGGCCAAGGCTTGTGCGTGGCTATGCCATGCGCACGGCCAAGGCTCGTGCGTGGCTTGCCTTGCGCATAGCCCTGTGCATGCTTTACCTCGCGCACCATGCCTCGTACACATCTCACGTATGGCGCCTCGCGTATGGGCGTCGTACTAGAATTTCGTCTTTGGGCTTACGTATAGGAGATGTCTTTTCCTCACATATGAATCAACGCTTCGCTCACGTGGTCATGTGAACCTCCAATCATGCCACGTGTCAATTCCTCATTGGGGAATTTATTTCTGATTTTTTGTGCCGAATCAATGTCTTTAATACACGATGAATCAAGTGCTAGTACGTAAGTTGTATAATAAAATTACAACGCAACATCAAAAATATAATTGAAAAATAATAATTTTTAATATATTTCATACTCCACATTATACCATTCAACTAATAAACTAACGAAAACTCACCATTCTATTTTTGAGCTGAAGAAAGTTGATGAATCAATTTGAGTCCATGCACAAGTCTAGGGACCAAATTGGTGGGGGATTTGTGGCTTTGAAGTTGGAAGTTGGAACATTTTGACCTCTAAAAAAACAATTTACACATCTAATTAGTAATTAGGATAGATATGCATGCACATACACACAGGTTGCGAGAAATTGAATACAGAAGTTATTAGCAAGCGGCACAAGTTGCACTTGAAAATATAGCTCAAACAGTGTTAGATGGGATATGACGATCAAACTGGGGGGAAAAAGGACGATTAACGAGTAGTGTATGCAGTAACAATATTCAAAAACTGATGGATCGACATTGTCAAAGCTCGGAGAGAATGGCAGGGATGTAATGCGAAAGCTCCGCTGTGAGAGACTGGAATCCATTCACTAGTTGTGTGTGAAAGTCCTGGTCTTCCTCTCCAATCAATCTGAAGTGTACCCGAATAGCTCGCTTGCAAACCGCCATAAATTCAAGAAGTGCAGCAATGAGCTGCTGCAATTCCTGTGACCGCAGCCTCGTGGCAGGCTCTCCCGACAAGAAGGCCGTGCATACACTAAGAACTCCACTGTTCACCTGCCACAAAAAATAGCAAATATTTTTTCAGGAAATTCTTTATCAGTCCAACACAACAATGACAACAATAACAAAACTCACTTGAACTGCAACACTCCCTTGAAGGATTCTCTGAAGACTCTGGAGACGTGGGAGTTGATCCCCTTCAGAACTGCGAGGCTCTTCAAGCTCATTTCTTAACGCAGCTGTCCGAGTTTCAATCATACCAATGGCGTTCTCTACTGGAGAGAACTCAAGTGATTCAGATTTAATTACCACCAGCCTGTTCACTAAGGCAGGGAATGATCCCTCAGTTTGCACAACAGTTCGCCTCTTCCACTGGTCTTCCAGCCCACCCTGTGTCTTCCCGTTTTTCGTAAATGGGGTATCAAACAAGAAGCGGTCAAAGACACGTGCACGAACGCTTCCAGTGGAAAGAGAGAAGATTCTCTCTCTTCTACTTCCCAAATCTTCATCTTCCATCACTGGATCAACAGCAGTTATCTGCAGGTAGCATACTCTGGGCTGCAAGTCTTCTGCCTTCACTTGTCTAGAATCTGGAATTATATGGAGTGTGTGGTCGCTACCCATCCTAGACTCATATATATGACTAAGTTTCTCCATTATGTCACCTAATCGTACATCACGGGGCTCTCGATACACATACTCCTTTTTATCCAGCTTCCCAAAGCTCTCACCGTAAAATCCCACCCTATAGTACGTGGCATCAGTGAAGGGAATTGGGCTTGATTCCTGCTCAAGGATTGATTCATAGATGTTAGTTAGCAAAGTGTGACATTTGGCCAGCTGTCCATATGCCCTCCGGCTTTTATAAACTGGAATCACAAGTTCCAGAATGCTTGCACAGAAATGATAGAGCTCAGCTTGAGAGAAAAGCTTGTTTGCCAGTTGTAGGTATTTAACTGCAGAGTCAACTGTGAGTTTTGAAGCACCATATCCCTCTACTTCAGCTGCAGATGCTTCAGAAGTGATATCATTGCTAACCATTGGACAAATTTTACGTAGGGATGTTACATGATCTTTGCTCCAAACACCATCGTTTCTAGCCACAAGGGCCTACAAAGTAAATTAAAAACATGTTAGTGAAAAGCAGATTATAGACTATGGGAGCATCAATATGCACATAAAAAAAGACCCACGGTTCAAACTTCACACTTCTCCAGTAGTGGTCGTGAGTTTGAATATTGTTGGATGGTGGTAGAGGGAATATGGGAAAAAGAAGAGCTACCCCTATTGTGTAGCTCAACTTGTTGAACCTTACACCCATAGATCCCACCCCATACCATCGGCAAGGAGGCTCGACCTAAGACCTCGAAGGAAATCCAAATAATGCATAAAATTCAAGCCAAATAATGCATGGACAGCACTTGTTTCTCTTCATCTCATAACATGCAAGAATATCTTCAGAGTTCACATACTAGAAGCCCATAAGCTTGGAAATAGTGCTGTTTTAGAACGACTCATAACATATTAAGCAGATATTAACTGTTTATTATCTCATACCTGCATCACAACACCAGCAACAGCCACAGCACACTGTGCCGCTTCAGCCCAAGATTGCATTTCTTGATGAGCATCACATAAATGCAGTAACCACATAATGTGAAGATCCGGGACAGGCGCAAATGCCATTGCAAGTCTATAAAAACTTTCTGCAGCTGCATATCTATCCATAGTCATCATGGAGGCCTGTGATCAGAAATAACAGAGAAAAAAAAAGTCAATTATAATGCTAGACCTTAGAGTGACAAAGTAATCCATCTAGATGATGGAATAGAAATGGCAAAGAGCGGATGGAGGACAGGTCGAACATGCAAACACATTGGAACCCAGAAATACAGATTTCAAGCAACTGAAAATGTTTCAACATCCATGTCCATACTACAAATTACCAATGAGAGAGTAGAAGGGAAAATTCTTTTCTTTATTTTTTCATTATTCTACCCAAACCTGATATGGACCTAAATGCAAGGTGACAGCCTCAGCTAGAGTGTATTTATGTCCCACCTCTCATGGGACCAAAACCAACTGTTCTACCTCTAACCAAATAAGCAATTCTTGCTGCCATTCCATAATAATAGACTTGGGACCTTACCAAGAGTGCATGTTCCAGGCTAGCATCAAGGGCCAGAACAAGGCTGTCAGAGAGATATTTAACCTCTGACCAGGACCACCGGTTCTCCGTCAACCTTTCAGGAATTGCCACCAGGGCACCCTCTGGGACTCCACACTCCCTTAAGAGACTAAGGCTTTTAGCTTCATCAGCCATTTCCTCCAACGATTTACGAAGACGTCGTGCTTCTCCACTCTCTTCTAGTGTTCCATCAGATTTCATCTGAGTTACTTGCACATCAGACATCAGCTCTGACAATGTGATAGTCAGCATAACCCTCAAACGAGCTGTCTTCATGAAGTAATAAAAAGAGCTCTGCAGGAAGGGATCAAAAGAAAGATAAAATAATTGAAGTCAGGTGAGCAACATCAGCAATGCATGCAAAAGAACGACCTACCCTCATCAGTATTTGAAGACCAACAACAGCTCTTCTCCTAATGCTATCGTTCCGGAAAACAGCTAAACGAAGAAGATGGAAAGCAACTTGCTTTAAGAAGCGATCATTCTCTCTAGCCATTAGTGTCGCCCCATGAAGATCAAACACAGTATTAAAGACAGGAAAGAAAGCTTTCCAAAATGTCAGTGGTTGATTCCGGGTGAAGCAGCTCACAAATATGGCTGTTATGCAATCAAGTTTTCCATAATCGGTTGCAATGCTATGTGATGATGCCATTGTGGAAAAAATTTGTGTTATTTCCAAAACCTGAAGGCTGACTGCAGCACTCAGGTTTTCTTCCCATAGCTCCTGAAGAAAATTGACACATATCAGATTCTCAATACAGCACAAAAAAATCTATGGGAATACCAGATCGATAGGGTTGCTATGTCACTTAAGCAAATGTATTGAAATTTCCCCAAATATGTTTACCAGTTTTTGTCTCAATATTGGATGCAAGGATTCCCTAAGTGCTTGAGCTGAAGCTCCAATCCTAGAAGATTGTGCCTGAGCCAGAGCTTCTCTCAAAGAATATGGCTGGCTTGGAGAGCTTAACTGAGAATTCAGTCTCTGCCACAAATAACCATTGTCAGGTGTTCCCTGAGGCTGCATTGGAGATTTTAATACAATTCAGAAAATTAATAGGAAAAAAAAAAATTCATCATCAAGCATTGAGCATATGCGATTAATCAGAAGCAGAACACAAAAATCACTAATTTATAAACGAGAGGTGATCACAAAAATTTACTCAATCTAACCTCTTGTCGTGATGCCTCAGACAGATAGGTGTTGATTGCTGGAGAAAGTCTATCGGAGTACTTGGGGGAAGCAGGTCCATCCCCAACAGGACTGCGAGAACTGCAGCCCATAAGCATGCCATCCACAGGCTTTCTGTGCTGTAAAGCAAATTATAAAAATAAGAAATGAGCACCATAAAAAGACATACGATATCTTCAAAAGTACTGTCATAGTAGAGAAAACATTCACCATAGAGGAATATGAAGTGCCTATTATGTTGGCAAAAAGTCACAATGCTTAAATTTATCCTTCAACAAAATAGTATCAAGAGGGCAACCGCGGCAAATTTTTTTTTTTAAGAAACAAAGAAAAGATTAGAAGCCAGTTTGCTACAGCACTAACTACGCACATTCATACTTGTGTATTACTTGCTCTTAATATATACGTATGATTATGACTTGGGCCCCATCATAGAAAGTTTTACGTGAAAAAACAAGAGGCACATGTTAAAAATCATTAATAATCGAAATAAAGATACGAAATAGGAAAAAATATATATATAGTGATGAGAATGAAAACATCACAAAACAAGAAAAAGAAAGTTTTCCAACAAACCAACCTCAAAAAGGATTAGGCATTCTTCCATGAGTTTGAAAAATAATCTAGTTCGAGCAATGCTTTGCTGCCATGCTTTAGAAAGTGATGCTTCGTCAAGATTGCGAACAATTTGCAAAATAACAATTAAAACTTCACGCTTTTCAACCACATTGAGGTTGTAAAAGACGGGCATTTCATCTAGGATCTGCAAAGAAAAGAATGTCATAGATTAAGTATTACAGTATGCGATATTCTGTTTCACAAATAATCATTTCGTCATCTATTTAGAAAAAAATAATAAGTATCCCCATGCATGCAAACTTGAATTACATCTTCAGGAAAACTATGCAATTGATAAAAGTATATCTTTATAGCTGACCATGCCTTAACTTTCTCTCCACTAAAAGGAAGAAAAATACAATGAGTCCCAAAGTAAGACGTTCCTTTCCTTTTCTTCTTTTCCACTACATTTTTCCTCTCAATTTACCCACCCAAACATTATAAATATTACCTTCTTACCAATTTCCCCAGTTTCCTTCAATCCAACAATGTATGTGAATGGAGAAGCCAGTACAGAACCCAATAGTCTATTTCCACCTTTCTCTTCTGGTAATCTGCTAAATTGGTTTCCCATTATATTTTCTAGTTTAGATATCTAAATAGCCCAGAATTTCATTTGAACTCTTTTAAGCAATCTCTTTGTATATATTACTATGACCCTGATTTGCTGCACAACTATGTATGGCAGTTCGGGTATAAGATAACCATATGGCTTGTCCTCACTGATTTTATCAGCGGATTAAATAAATTTGGTATACTGAGCAAGATGGTGAGATTTGTGTCACTTTAGAGTTTGTTTGATATATTTTTACTGTACCCCAAATGGGCACATCTTCTCATACTGCTAAAGCATTAAGCACAATAGCTTCCATAAAGAAAAAGTATGGCAGAATCCAGTGACTACAAATTATGTATGAAACAGAAAGAAGACTTTTGTGAGGAGGGTGTATGGAAAAGTGAATATCATCATACAGTTTACAGAATAAGTAGATAACAAGATGCACCTGCCCAACAAGTGGAAAATACAATTGGGCAATGTATAATTTATCTTCAGGCTTTTGGTACCGAGCATCAAACTCATGCTTGCATAGAAGAGATACTAAGATTCTAGCAGCCTGCACGACATCAAAAAGGCAAGTCTTAAAACATAATCGTATATAGTGCACATCCTATAAATAAATAATAATAATAATAAAAAAGTGGATCAAAAGAAAAAAACAGGCACAACCACATTCATGGTCATGCAAGTTGAAAATGATTAGACTAAAATTAAACGAAACACAGTTCAAATTCTTCATGTTAGACTCACCTTTGCTCGCTGAGATAAATCATCATGATCCCAAGTAAGGAACAGCTCTTGTATTAAGACTGATGAAAGGTAGTTCCTACAGAAAAAAATAAGAGCACAGACAAGCACACATCATTGATTACTCAAAATAGTCCAAGCAAAACTTAAGTTAATAAAAGTGATGCCCTCACCACATGTTAAGAATAAGGAAAAAGTTAAATTACACAGAAATAAATCCAAGAAAATTAAATGCAAGTCTCACATTTTATCAAAACACAGAACCAGCCAACACATTAATGAAATGTAATGAAAAAACATAAACAGAAGTCAAGAAAATAATTGCAAAATAATTTTTTCTTCAGAATAGAGAACATATCACTTATGGCAAATAATAGGAACCAAGCTGAAAGATCATTCATCTAGATAACAGAAATTAAACAGATTTTTTAACCTATTTTGGTATGCATAAGTCCATCTATACAAGTATTAAACAATAATGAAATGAAAAGATTTAGGTCGAGCAACACTCAGACCAGTAGGCAAACCTCAACAACTTGGTTAGGCTACATATGTTTTTCTTTTTCTTTTTCTGAAGAGAAATAAAAAATAAATAAATAACATATCTAGCCTAACCAAGTTGTTGAGGTTTGCCTACTAGTCTACATATGTTTTTCTAGTAAACATTTGAGTCAAGTATCTCTGTTGTTTCAAAAATCCAAATACACTGATCTCAAATGAAGCAGACATCAACTTTTGCTCAAGGAATAAAGCAGCTATCACTACATTGTACATTCAAAGAATGAATGATTGAACAAGAATTACAGCAAAGAATAAGATCATGATCCCTCAGACGAGCTCAAAAAAAAAGAAGAATTTCTTAAGTACCTATCCGAGGGATCTCTTCCGGGCATTTCCACAAAAAGATCATGATCACATGTAATCTGCAAAAACGTCAGCTTGCAATCATGCAAAACAGATTGGCATACCCCTGAGAACTTGTCCAGATAAAGGGACACCTGCAGTGGATGGAAAAAATATATTTGTAATAATGAATATAAAATATATATACACATATACAACCATTGTAAGCTGAAGACAACACTTTGAGGTCAAACAAAAATTTATAGTAAAATAAAATGCCCACTATCAACTTTATGATTCCTATTTCTAGGTCTCGTAAGCAATCTTAGTTTGCTGAAAGACCATTCCCTCATAGCTGTATCAACATATATTTTGGCCTTCTACCAGTTCCTGACGCATGTAATGCAATCTTCTAGCTATATCAACAAAAAATTCATAAAAAAAAAAAAAAAAAAAATTGAACATGCCACCAACATTTGAATGCAAAATTAAGAAAGAAAAAGTCTCTTCGTGTATTAGAAGTTTCTATATGTAGAGGACCAACAAAGCTAAGAAGCTAAACTAATAGTTGAAAGCCCAATATTAAATATTTACTCTAACAGACCCTCACACGTGCAAGCCCATTGTTGCTTTGCACGTGACTCATGCACAGGTCTTCTTCTAGCCTTGTGCTGCAATTTAAATATTATTTTATCATGGAGGTGACAGGACTCAAATCGTGACCTTTAAATCAATAAGGCTCTGATACCATGTAGAGGACCAACTCAACTAAAAGACTAAACTAATAGTTGAACGCTCAATATTTAAATATATACTTTTAACACTAACGACTGCTAGACGAGCAATTTAACAATTCAGTCACCCTTAGAGGAAACACCATTCTGGATATTTGGAATTACAGCAAGCAACAATGCCACCACTTATAGACTACATTACACCATCACAGATATTAGCAGTATGAGAGCAATTTCAGGAACACAAATAATTGTATCTACACATAAAGATGCAGCTGCTAAACCTGCTAGTAAAATCTAGTTGAGATAAAAATAATATTAGTAATTATAACATTGAGACACTATTTAGTCCCAATGAGTTTTCTAAGTATAGTTGTAAAAGTGCAATGCTGCATGCACTTTAGATGTTGTAACTTTCCACAATAGTATACAAAAATAGGAGTCACTTTGGCCGAGTGGTTAAGGCCTGCGCCTGCTAAGTACATGGGGTTTCCCCACTAGACTTTGAATCTCTCAGTCGAAATTTGTGTTTTCATTTTGCTGATAAAAGAAAGTATACAAAATAATGTGTTAATACATAGGTGCGTGAACATTAACATTAGCAGGAAAGCATACCAACTCAAAAACTTGGCGAGGTTCGATTATGGATAAAAGATCGTAACAAAAGAAGGCCAAACTGCTGTTCAGGCGTTTTGCTAAGCTTAATCCCTTCTTACAACGTTCATGCACTTCTGTTAGAAGGCAATCATACAACTGCATTATACATCTGAACACACCTTCTTTTAATTGCATCGGTGGAACATCTTCACCTATTGAACAAAAAGAAATGAAGTCGTAATTAACTGGAACATTATAATGAGAGGAAATAATAATATATCAACACATTAACAGTGAAGGCTTCAAACCCTCCCCATATTGTTTAGAGTATAAAACCCTCCCCTAAATTAGATGAAATGAAATTTCTGTAATTTCGACAGAACAACTAAGATATTTTTCTATCACTTCAATGAGATGATTCCTCAAATATCTCACGATTCTTCCAAACTCAGTGTCTTCAATTGAAAAAGAGCAATAGGAGCAAACAAACAAATGACCAGGTTATAGAGGAAGGTAATTACATGTTACGTCGGACTCAACAGTGGCTAACAAAGATAGACAGGGTGTTTGAAATAGAAAACTTATTGTCATGAGATTCTGATGTGTTAAATTTCAATAATGTGCTACATATAATGGTTTGGGCTTCCACTATTAAAAGGTCAACCATTATATTTAGCCACTTTACTTTATAAGTTTCCTTTCCAACATGGGACAACTTTATCACCCATTTCAACACTTACCCTCGCGTGCGAGTCTCACATTTTTCCTTTTCATCGGTGAGCTCGGCACATGCACAATCAAGTGCCTTTTAAATCGGCACTCCCCCTCACGTGTAGGCATTCTTCTTCCAACGTGGGACAACTTTATCACCCACTTCAACATCAAAATCAGCTCTAGTACCATGTTAATTTCCAATAATGGGCTACATATAGTGGTTTAGGCTTCCACTACTAAAAGGTCAACCTTGTTAGTAGAGTTTCACTTACACCATTATATTTAGCTACTTTACTTTATAAGTTTCCAATGTGGGACAACTTTATCACCCACTTCAACACCATGAATGTAAAATTATGATTGAAGGTCTACTTAATTCTAGAGCAGTACAATTTTGAAGAAAGATGGAAGGTTTTTTAGAAAGTTTGGTTATTTTTGGGAACTTTGAGAGACAAAGCAATTTTTCGTCGAAGGTAAATTGAAAATACAAAGTTAACTCTCTATTACTGAAGTTTATCAATAGTTTATTTACATAAATATCACCTGTTAACCTATAATAAACTGACCATTTCCAATCCAAGAAAAAGTCGGGGTGCTAACACACATGTATATGGAGAGAAGACAGAAGATACTCGGAACTAAGAGAACAATATCAACAACAGCTTCATTAATTTACATTGGAACATGCACTTTCTATTCCATAATGTACCTTTACTAAACTAGAGGCTCCAGCTCAGCAAATGAATGTATTAAGTAAAGAAAATCATTATCTAGCAATCCAATTCAAAGTATGTTTGTACAAATTAATAAACATAAATTAAATTCTCCTTCAAAACAGAAATGTCTACAGCAACAAAATAAAATTAGAGCGTGCCATGGAGTTTCTTCAAGCGCTCCAATTAAATTATTAGACATGCAATGATAAACAAATGGCCTGTTAGAACTTATATGACAGACACCATGGAAATTCAAACCGGGTTCCAAATTTGTTGTTCCATAATTTCTGAAACCTTTGACAATGTTTTTCACTTCACATTCTCAGTTATATAAATATTCAAAATCTTTATATTAAAGTATTATTCATACGTGTAGTTCATACATTCCAACATCCAACAACTTTTTTCTAATAAGGAATTAATCATGCATATGAGAAAAGCCAACAGTTGTGTAGTTAAATGCCAGTGGTAGTGTATGAATTATAAGAACTGCATTTTGATGTACCTATTGGAAGACTATGATAGAAAAGGCGAGTCTGCTCTAATGCCATTGACTTGACAATTAACTCAAGGAAAAACCAAGCCATTGCCAAAACATCATCATATACCGGTCCAACGCGATAACCTTTTGCCTGCACAATAATAGCATAATATAACCATTTTGAAATGATTATACAACACAAACAAAAAATATGACACCAGTAAATAATTTTTTGTGATACAAAACCTTATGAGATGACCATAGCACAACCATTTTTTTTTTTTTTTTTACCACCAAGAGCTATGTTAAAGTTGCTCCAACCAATAAGATTAAGTTATTAAGTGAAGGGCCCAATGAGTATATCAAGTGATTTCAAACTTTACACACTTTCAAAGTGGGATACTTCAGCAAGTAAATGTATCCAATTGTGGAATCATATATAAAATAGTATGATCTATAGGTTCTACTCAACAATTACTAAATTCATGTATTCTCTTTAAGTCATGCAACCTCCAACTATCAAACAAACACTAGTGGGTTACATTTACCTTACTACGAGCCAAGCTTCCCCAAACAGTGGACAAACCAGGATAAACTGGTGGTTGACGACCTCCAAAGTCATCAAAAGCATAGTCAACATAGTTAATTAAAAACCGATTTCTTTCAGCATCATCAACTGACTCCTGCTGCACCCTACAAAAGAAAGTCCCTATAATGATGAATAATAGTTGAAACTGTAAGATGTGGTATGCTACCTAAGAATCAAATAAATGATGAAGCAATATATAGTAACTTTAAAAGGTGGAACAAAACCAAATTATATGAACACTTGAAGCTTTTCAAAAGTAAAACATGATATAGTCGTCGACGAGTAGCATCTCAAATAAAACTTGGCTTCCACAAACCCCAATATGTGTCAATCATAGACACTCTTAATGTTTTCTTTTTCCAGTTCCAGTACATAGTCATAACTACAATGCATACCGAGTTAAGATATTAACCATGGCTCTGAAGGCAGCAACCTGAAACAACAGGAAGAATGGAACATGAGATGGCAGTACACAATAAAGAACCTGATGAAGCCAAACTAATAGATGATATAGTCATATAGATAAAATGATTCAAACAGATGGAAACTGGAGATATAAATGTTGAAAAGAATTTAAGAAATTCCAAACACTGATGTTTAGATCAAAACCTGGAGAGTTTCTCCACCATTGCCTATAAGGTGGAGAAGCATGTTCAATATTGGATGAAGAAACTGAAGTAAAGCAGTAGAATCAACATTCTTCAAGCTGTTAATTGCCTGCATTAAACATAAGAAAAATCATAATGCCCGTCACCATCTAGAAACACAGTATTTGACAACTAATGTAATAATAAAGTATTTTTTCTGTGTCACAACATGCAGAAAACTATAACTACCATGCATAATACCTTGGAGTTATGAATACAAACAACCAACTTTAACTCCTACCACAATGAGTTGTTCAAAATCTTATAATATTTTCTAATGCAATATTGAGCTGTTTCATGTTTTATTAAGTTCCCTTGTTCGTTAGGAGATCTTCACATGAAGGATGTTGTCCTCTCTAGAACCATCATAAAACTCCCAACAATTATGTTGGGCATATCCAAGGGAATCTATAAAATTTGTTGGAAGGCTTCAACAACAATAAAATACAAGTTGAATACTTTATATATTTTGATAATGATTTGCAAAAATCTCGCATCCAGACTGAACTATTTTCATGCAATTCAAGCTACCCTTTCACACTTAACTAAATTAGGAGATGCACAAGGTGAAGAGTGAAGGTGTTGGCCTTGAACTTCTCATTTAAAATGTATAAGCATAGAAATTATTAAAATTAATATTATGCTATAAGACTGAACTGAAATATTGGAGAGGAAACTAAGCCATATGAAATTTATACCAAATTAAGAAGACTACATAGGAAAGCACTCTGCACTTATGAACAAAGCCTAAATCTAAAGCTAATATAGCATAAATTGCAAAGATACCTCCAGAAGCTCAGAACCCCAAGGTGCACTTGTCCGAAGAGTGTGTCTATCATATTCAAGGAAAAAGTCTCTGATCCGCTCATTAATAGGGTATAAAGATGAACATAATCTTAAACGTAATCTGAAGACATTTTTCCCATCTTCCAAATAATCCAGCCTCTCCTACAGCCCGGAAGTGAGAGAGAGTGAGAGTTTGGATTGAACCAAACCGATAGATTATCAAAATACAATATTCAGAGAAGGATAGTATAGATATTATATGCTCAACATGTTGTTCAGACAAACCTTGCATGCTTCCTGGAGATAATGAGGAACCAACTCTTTCATAATTGGTAAAGAAATTTCAGACCGCAATCTGAATAGAAAAGCACAACCACTACAGCTTTCAGATACACGCTGACCAATAACTCAAACAAGGTATAAAAATAAACCCAATGGCAGAATTTTAGAACCAGAACATAAACCTTAAGCAAAACTGAAGCCATTTACCAAGAATATCAAGTGATCAACCAAAAAGAGAATAGATATACATGCTAATGATGAACAAATTTCATATCCTATTCAGTCCACAAAGAGAAATTTAACCACACAGGACAAGATTCAGTTGATAGAACTACAATATTTTTTATGCCATTATATTAGAGATATATGTAAAATGCAAAATGACCATAAAGGGCTTCAATTAAACTAACTTTAGAAATTCAATGGACATTAAGATACAAAATATGGTGAAGTCTCACGGTTAAATGTAGGCATTGAACCATCTTAATATACTTTGGCAGGAAACTCCACATCATTGAAAGGTAAGTATAAGGAGCACAACTCATATCTCCCTTGTGAGCTCGACACATGAACAATTGGCCATGTCTTTCAGGCAGACTACAGTCCCCCTTTAGGTGATCAGGAGTTGTTCCACTTAAGTGACATACGCAAGCTTGTAAGTGAAGATAACAACCAAAGTACATGAAGATGGCACAATGCCCACATTTAACCGTTTTTGGGACATCAACAGAATACATGTACATTCCTAGTTTACAGATTCAGATAGTTTACATCTACAGAAATTTCAATTCAATATAGCAACAGTTAATCGAAGTTTATAAGTTGATGGTAGTAAACTTGCAGACAAAATTAATCATTGATTCAATATGTCATGGGCTTATTAATTATGAAGTAGAGAAATCTGAGGCCATCAATTATTGACATTACATAAATCAAAAAATTATAAAAGAAATGCAGTAAATACAACCCTTTTCAATTGCCATTATCATACTGACTAGCATGTTGGACAATGCTGCATTGAATTCAAGGAAAAATTAATCCATAACCTACAAAGTACTAGAGAAAGAACAGTCATTGTACTCACTCAGCATGTGTAGATAATGGAAGGGCAGCATATCCAATTACCACCTGAAATGTAAATGGGGAGAATGATTATTTCAAATGGAATAGATATTTGATAAGTGAAGCAACCCTATTAACATCAGTAATAAATATAAAAGGATTGAATTTTAGGAATTATCACGAAAAACTAAGAATCAATAAGGACTATAAACAGAACTTACTGGCTTTGGAGCTTCTAGTTTTGTTTGAAGATCAACATGTAAGAAAGTGAACAAGAGATGATGCAGGGGTGTCCACAAAGCAGGAAGGGAAACTTTGATCTCATCATGGTAGGATCCCATTCTAGCCCCTACAGCAATTTGCGTGTGGGCCCACTTTTGTAGTAAGGAATCCGGTTCCCTTGGATACATTGCCTAATAAAATTAATGACATAGAAAACACTTAAAAAGAGTTTGAAAAGTAAATCTTCTTCATCTTTACCACCACCACAACATCAACAAACTTACCTCTAATGGCTGTTTTCGAGCATCAGCATCATCCTTTCTAAGTTCAACCCGTATGAACACATTCCTCTTCCGACTCAAACTGACAGTCAAGGGATACACATATAGACAGTGAAAAAGCTGCAAGAAAGGCTCATTTCTCGATGTTGTGCGGAAGTCAAAAGCATGGAACTGAAAAAAATAATACCTCATTTAGGAACACATAGGGTATGTACAAATAAACATTAACCAAGGATCAACCTCAACATGTAAAATGGTACTCTAGCTGATAAAAATGCAGTGTAAATGAGAAAGTAACATCAATGTTGCCCGCCACATACTAGCAGACTGATAGATAGACGACCATGATTGAAATTTGTACACTCATGTTTAACGGAGATGCCTCACAATGAGATGATAAGATTGTATCCCAATTAGATTGCAGCACCCACTACATTACAGTTTCCACAAAATCATGCAGCCTCCGATTTCAACCAAAATCAACCCTATTGCAAGTAACCAACCTATAGTAGCTTTATACAAAAGAAAGCATATTCATCAGATTAGATCTAGTTTCTATATTATCATATCTTTCTCTGCAATTTATATTTTGTTGTATCCTTCATCAGAAAGCAATTTTATCAACCCACTCAAACCCGTTTAATAATCGGGTGTTCATGTCTTGTAACTCAACCCGTTTAATAATTGGGTTAGGTTTGGGTTTACCCGTTTAACAAGAATAATAAACTTCCAACACGACTTGCAAACACATATTGCCACCCCTAACCCATATAGTAATATAATTGGAAGGTTGTTACACTTACATCATCAGCACTGAGATCTTGATTTCCATGAGCATTCAAACCATTTCCAGAAATTTCCTTGGCATCAAAGCTATTCCACTTAGAGTTGCTACTTCTGGGACCATCAGAACTAGTACTAGGGCACTTTGCCAACGTAGAATCAGCAATACCATCCCTTTGGTCAACATAATCATTGGTCACACTTGCACTTTCTGATATGTTTTCCAACTCGGCATGACCAGTAGGATGCTTCTCAATTTCCAGTCGTAAAAAGCCCTTGACAGGTTTATGAACCTTGCGTTTAGGATCCTAGATATTGGAGGAAACAATAACTCTGGGCATTAGACATTATTACAGTTCAAATGATACACATAGAATAGTTGTACTAATGTTTGTAAAGTAATGAAAAAGTAGCTACTGCACCTACAACTTCTACAGACAACAAAAAACATCCATCCATGGGCTTAGGCACAAGGGCAGGCAGGGATAAATCATTAAAATTATACTTGTGCTTCCTCCCACAATAATTGTCCCGTTTGATTCAAAATAATTTTGTTATCGATTGATTACCTACTTGTATTCTTACTATAACAAACCTAAAGTTGTTAAATCTAATTAGCTTTAACGGTTATTAATGTAAAAATAACTGTTCCTCCTATCCCAAAATGAGTATCCACTCACATTTTTGTAAAAATTAAGTATAGGTTACATAGGATTGGTCTTTCTCTAATCCTCCACATGTCATCCTGTCATAACAAACTCAAGGGGTTCTTCCAACCAACTTATATCAGAGATATTGTAGGTAATTCATGCATAACTAAATAACTAAAAAAGGAAATGGACACTCAATTTGGAATAAAAAATTTAGAAAAGGACACTTATTTTGTGATGGAGGTAATATAATTTGTTATCATTAAAGAAAGTGGCCATTTAAAGTGAAAATTTCCATCTTCAACATAGTAACCAGTAAAAAGTGGGACGGAGATAGCAATAAGCATGATGAGATAGTACATATTTGATAGATATGTAGAATGTTTTAAGTCAAATGGAAAGTGCTTGCTAGCACATAAAACTAAGAAAATAAATTAAGCAAGGCCCTATTACTTATAGTCCAGCAAGCATCTTAAACTCTCACTGTCCACTACTTTGCATCAACTTCAACAGAACTTAGCCCTACGCTAGTAGATGACTAATCAAAGACTGAAATTCAGAAGATACAAAATAGTTAGCAAGGTCTATTAGCTAAACTAAATTTCAGAAATTCAGATACTGAAAAGTTAAAAGTAGTTATTAATTAGTTTTTTTTAAAAATTAGTACTAATCAATTAGTTAGTGGAGGTTTTTTTTCTGAATTTAATGAAAATATAAACTTATCAATAGCTTATATGATGTGAGTAGTCATATCAAATGAGGCATTGGAGATATGTGGATGAACCCAAAAGCAAACAAATAACATGGAGAAAAAACCGTCCATGTATCAGGCAAAGTTCATTCACTTCATACGGAATCACTAATACATAATGACTATATGTGCAAAATATCATAGCAAAGGCAAAGCAATAATAAAGTAGAACCATTTCTCCTACATGCAAGTAAAATGTCCATGCAGTTCAGATTTGCCACACCTGTAATGAGTCCTCAGTATAGCTTTCTTTAACTTTATTTAAGTTTGAAATTTCAACGACAACAGAGCTCCCACTTGAATAACCCAACTTCCTGTCCAGTGTGATCTTTGCAATAGGCTCAAACACTCCCTCATGGGAACTTGACCCAGACACACTTGGAGCAAGAGGGCTACTTGGAGAGGTCGACCCACCAGAAGCTGCACCGATGCTGTTATCAAACAATGGAACAATAGCCCAGGCAAAGGACTCCCTGTAAGGCATGATTCGAGACCACACCTGCAGCTTCTGCTTCTCTCTCTCGGTCAAATGCACCTGCCCAGGTAGAGTCAAACAAATCATTATAGAATGAGACGTAATTCAGTTGTTTGTGAAGGAAAAATAAGTCAGTATATAGATCCTAAAACCACACCAGCTCTCCCATGCAAAGTAACAAGATAAAACTTGATTTCCAAATGATGAATAATCAAAATGATTCAAAAGAATGTTGCTTTCAGAAAATGCAATTCTGGTCAAGAAGAGCTTTATTTTTTCAGGTACTTGCAGTTCAAATTCTTGGTAAGATTCAATTGGCTGGAGGAATGCTCATTTCCTTAATTTTTAGTTCCAATGAAAGTTAATCCAAAACTTTACTCAACTAACCCTTAATCTCAACTAGAATAAAATTATATACTTGAGATAGTCGACCTTGACTTCAGACTACTTTCTCATTGGCCTTCCACTAGGCTTCAGTCTACATCAAAGCACTCCATGTTATTTATTCTCCAGATCAATGAATCATCACAAATGACTATCAGTCTATCGCTAGTCTTGTACTTTATCTGGAAATAATATCAAGAAATATCACTATTCAGTATCCTAGAACATACCGGTTCTTTGCGTGAATAAACGGAAGGAGTAACTCCACCTTCTTCTGTAGCAGGTTTCTCTATCTGAATGAGAAGACAAACTGATGCTGATGGAGCATCTAAATAGAAAAGTCCACGTGGCTCAAAAGAAAGTTTAGCCTGACCATCAAGAAGATCAATATAATTAGTCATGATATATAACATGGAAAATTTAACTTCAAATTAATAGATTTAGTGATGAATAAATAAAAAAGTTAACACTTACATCTTGCATTTCAGTAGGCAAAACACGGAAATAGAAATCCTCTGACAGTTTTTCTCTTCTTTCCTTATTGTATAAGGAAATTGAACCATAAAATGGCTCTACAATAGAAATATATTAATAAGAAATTTTGATGCGTGTAAAAGTTCTATTACGAAATAGTAAACTTAACATGGAGAAGAAAAAACTCATAAACAATATAGCACCAATTCCATAAGCAGATCACATACCCACAAGTCCCACTTGAAATGAGAGGGATAAGACTTTCACAGAAATCCTCAATCCGCTGTGAACACCCCAAACCCGCCACCCAAACAAAGGCAGCGCAGATATAGAGAGAAATGTCAATTCAACAATTTAAGAATGCTGATAAAAGAATAATACAATGCAAGATTTAAAATCTGCCATACTGTGTCATGGGTGCTTCAGGAATCCTTTGGCCAGATATAATAGACCTCTCATTTTCCCAGTCATAAGCTGGTTCATATGCAGGTAGGGGAGATTGACCAAAATGCTGCAAATATGTCACTAACTTGTGAGAGAGAGAGAGAGAGAGGTAAAAACTGAACTACTACAGCATGCAACAAATCAATGTCTATAATAAGACTAAGACTTTGACTAGTCAAACCTTTGAAACACTCAAGCTTGTTGATTCAGACAAGATAGCCTCACTAAATATCCTTCCTGAGGTACTTGGAATGTCATCATCAGTAACATCTTCAGCCTTGGTGCGCCTTGAATTGGCAAGATGCATTTCTGCAAACAGGTCAAAGAATTTCATCAGTAAAACAAGGGGCGAATAAGAACATCTTCTGTTATCGAACTGATTACAAGTAAATAATCTCCCTAAAAAGAAAAAGAAAAATGACCAACCTATAACTTGACTTACGAAAAGCCAAATGCAATAGAAGCTAGTTATACACTTATACCGAGGAACAAATTTATGTCAAGGAATATATTACAAGGAGCCACAAAACCCCCTTAGTTTGACCCTGCAAAGATGGTTTGAGTACATAGATAATCTAAATCTCAGGCTCTGAGGTCTAGCAGCTGATTTGGAAGCAAAATGCACCCAAAAATTCCTTCAGTTGACTGTAGCACAATGACAAATATTCACATGCAAAGCCAGCACTAGCAGCCTCAATACAGGAGGATTGAGAACATGGCAAGGGTATAGCATAATGAGTAGTACTCCACCTGAAGTCCTTCAAAATATATTTACCTTCCATTTCTTCTCATATTACTTTGATCTAATCAATTTTGAGCTAAATGTGTGAGTGCTTTTCTAACTACTAATAATTACAGCTAAATTATTATTTCTTTCTTTTATCTTGAGATGCTAAGTGATTGCGTACCCATCGCTTCTGATTTCCAATGCATCACGGCAATGAGTACACAATTTTACTTACTACGAGTAGCTTGCAGCAATGTAAGAATTCATTCCCTAACTAAATCACATTTTATAGTAGATTATAACATTTCAACATTTTACCACAGCCAGAGTATCTGATTAAAATGTGCACCTCTTGCTGTCTTAAATCCACTGCACCAGCTTTCATGACAGCTACGACATGACCACATCTAACAGTGCAACTAAAATATTGTGAAAGCATGTATTGCCCAGCTCCTATGCAAATTGAACACTAAATTGCTTCCTTTATCATAGATCCATTGGTATTTCTGCTACTAACCTTACCTGTTTCAATATCCGTATCAGGTCCTTCAAATATCTGATTATCGAAAGAAACTGGACTGATGCTTTCATAGTGCCCATACTTGTTTTCATCTTTTACCCAGTCGGTTTTGTAGCATTGAACAAGTTCATTCAGATGTGGCCACTGCTCCAAATTTTCATCAAGCTGGATTAAGAATATAATATACCATTAGCAAAGCAATTTACAAGTATTTTTTTCCTTTGAAAAACTCTATTTTGAAACTATCATCAGTATTGTTTTCAGATATCTCATGGGTGATTAAGGAACTAAACTGAGGTTATCAATCTAAACAGTAGAATGAAATTATATAATCTTAAATGGCACTAATTATTAGTTGTTTGTCTTGTTGCCACATACCTTGCTATCCAGGTATACACCAGATATAAACAAAGTTTAGATGGCATTTGAGATGCATGTAAGAAAACAATAACAGGGAAAGGGACAACAGGCCAAATAGAATCACTACTAGAGTATCATTCTGTTAAATCTAATTACACTTATTCTGCCCAGTGTTCTTTGCCAAAAGAATAGAGCTGCTATATCAATCACAATCCTATCGTTGTACCGTGAATAATATGACGGGGCAAAATATATTGAAGGTTCAACTTACGGGAGTCATTCGTGGTCTCATCTGAATATTTTTTTTGTTCCATCCTACCCTACTTAAATAAGAGTTAATAAGCTAACTTGGCGGCATATTTCATGAGAACATGGTGTGCTAGTAAACATAAATACATAATCAAATTCACAACAAAACTCTAATTACCTAAAGGGCTTATACTGCATAGGAGGGTAGCATTGGTATCATCATATGAAGCTTAAACAAGTGATTCTCTCAATCAAAAATGAAACTTCCAGAACTGACTAGAAACTTGAGTGCATTTGGTTGTGTGATAGTGGTGAATTAATAGATGGATACCAATTGAGCAAACACAAAGACTGAACATGGGTTTGCCATTTAATATATACTCTTAGCAAACACAC
>JAYMTE010000264.1:0-20478 GCA_036897545.1 Pelargonium fulgidum
CCAAGGAATGTATTCTAGGATATATCCTTATAAGAGCATCTTTGTTGTTGGAATTCAATGACAGTTACATTTTCATATTATGTGTATTCAGGTATTTACCCAACCAATCTATATGCTGGTGGAAAACTGGAGCAGGAACCGGTGGCCAGAAAGCGAGTTCATAACAAGAGAATACTGCATCAACATCCCATTCTGTGGAACTTACTATCTCAATAGCTTCAGGTTGGTTTGGAGAACACTGTATGTGGTAATGACAACTACAATGGCTATGATCTTCCCATTTTTCAACAGTGTGTTGGGTCTTCTCGGGGCTGCTTCGTTTTGGCCGTTGACAGTGTATTTTCCCTTAGAAATGTACATGAAGCGCGCGAAGATCCCCAGGTTTTCGATGACCTGGATATGGCTCAACATACTCAGTGGTGTCTGCTTGATAGTGTCACTTTTAGCTGCAGCTGGATCCATTCTAGGAATCATCTCTTCTCTTGTAACATTCAGGCCTTTCACATCTGTTTCTTGATGTTTCTGTGTATAGACACAGCCCATGATAGTTGCTAAATAGCGCTGCTTTTCTGTTATGTCTTCTATATATTGTTGCTAGCAAATGTATTTTCAGGTAATACACAAGAGCACAATCTTTAATGCACAGCAAATGCATAAATTTACCATTTCACAAGATGTCCAAAACATGTTTATTGGTTCATCTGTCTACATCTTCTAATGATTAATTTAAGTTGATGATTCAGAATTTAAACTACTTTTAACTGAGTTCTAGTAAGTAAATTTCCCAATTCTTTAAAAATTGAGATTAGTTGAACCACTTTGTCAACATTGTTGAAAACTAAACTTAATTTAATAAAGAAATACATATATCATTTTCACCTTTTTAACAATATATAATGTATGCAGCCAACAATTTGATCAAAGCAAAATTCCATTTCTCATATCAATTTTAAAAATTAAAATATCTTCTCAAACTTACAAACAAGACCTTAGCCAAAGTTGATAAACTCTATTTTTATCATTTATGTTTTTTTTTTTTTTGGAATAATTTTGGTGCCACACAATGATTGGTTGACTTTGGTCAATGGAGTATTAGCATGCACACCAAATCCCCACACTCCACAATTGTCCCTACACACAATGTGATTTTCCCAAACCAAACTTCAATCATTCCACAACCAACCACCTAGCCCTTCCCCTGGCGCACGTTAGTCCCCACCAGCACAATACAGCTAAAATGCGCCAACTCCTCCACAACCAGACAAGCCACGCCCCTCTCGTCACCGCTCGTAACTATTGCTTGTTTCTCCAGAAAACACCTCTCGCTTCCTTCATTTCTCGCTTCCACGCCTCTTTACCTTCGCTATGAATTCACCTTCCCACTGACCCATTACACATTCAGTCCCCAAAAATGGCTTCTCTGCAGATTTTGAAATCGTCTCTTGCTCTGCTTCCAATAAATTCTCACTCCAATTTTCGCCGGAAATCGAACTGTGTGTCCCCGGAATCGATTTCCCGGAAAAGAAGCTTGAAGATTAGAGGTTATCGGAGGTCCAGGTGCTTTGTGAGTCGAAGGTGCAGAGTTCGCTGTGGAGCCCAAGAAGACGATACCCAGAGCAACGGTATGTTTTGTTTCGTCACCAATACATACATATTATACTTGTGATATCTTTATGACCCATCTAATTTTAGAGCTTTTGCAAGTGTTTCCTTGTGTGAATTTGGTCATTGTGCCTTCAAATTTGAATTTTTTTTGGTGCCTCATATGTCAAGTTCTATAATTCCAATGAAAGTAGAAGAATGGTTGTTTTATCACCTATACATACATATTATACTTGTGATATCTTGATGACCCATCTAATTTTAAGCTTTTGCAAGTGTTTCTTGTGTGATTTTGGTCATGGGTGCTTTCAAGTTTGAATTTTTATGGTGCCTCATATTTCAAGTTTTTGTTTTTTGTCTTTCAGGTGATGAAGCTCCTGAGTCATTGTTTATGAAGGAGCTGAGAAAGAGAGGTATGACCCCGACCTCACTGCTTGAGGAAACCGATAAGGGTAGCTATGGTGTAGATGATGGGACGAAGTCGAAGGAAGATGGGGGCGTTTTCAATAGAAATACAGTCTCAACGGAGATTGAGAAAAGCCTGGCTAATCAGAGGGAGCGGTCTATGGCTTTGAATAGTGAAGGCCTTGAGGTTGATACCTATGTTTTATAAAGATGATATTTGGTGCATTGTCTAATTGGTTGTGTGTGTTTTGATTTTCAAGGCACATATGTTTTTGAAATGGGTGCTTGTGTTTTTTCATGATTTGGTATTCAGCGCTTCTTGCTGGCTATAAGAATAAGTAACAGAGAAGAAATTGACGGAGGTTTTAGCACTCAGCAAATTTTGCGGGGCTAATAAGGTTTCAGGGTGAACAATACAACTTAACCAATATTGTGAAGAAATGGAGTGTTTATTATGCAGACCACATGATTTTATCTAATGAATGTGCTTCATGCTGTGTGACATATGAATCCATTGACTAGGTTTGATGGGTTATATCTGGTAGAATTAGCAAATATATTAACACAAAGGCAATAGCATTATGTTTCCTAATTCTAAGATTCTAGCCATAATTAATTACTCACTCCGTCCCAAAATGAGTGTCCTATTTGTTTAAATTTTTTTGTCCTAAAATGAATGTTCTGTTTTTATTTTTAAGCTATTATATCATTGTTTTTCCTATTTTACCCTTATCACTTATGAGCTGCACATGGAGTGTACACGGAGGGCACATGGGGAGTAGGTGGAAAACTAAGGGTAATATTGAAAACACAATCAATTATCTTGTAATCATTAATTTTTGCAAAAAATAGAAAGAGGATACTCATTTTGAGACGGGTGGAGTATTTATTTATAGAAAGCTATTGGTACTGATCAGTGATCATATTTATTGGAACACCTCATGAACTCTCCTATATGTGTAATTCATGCACTATGAGCTTTAGCTACGTCTCAAAATGATTTTATGATATAATCTAGTTTACTTTGGAATCAAACAACTTTTGAAGGAATTATATGGGAAACACTCATCACAACTGAGCAAGTACATAAAAATATCCCCATTTGATGTTGTACTTGCATTTTTGCTTGTTACGTCTTATAGCTGGTTTTGCATTTTTGTGTACAAAGAAGGCTTACTTCTGCATCTATTTCAGGGCTTAATTCCTCGTGCTAAAGTTCTGCTAACAATTGGTGGATCTTTCTTTTTGGCATTTGGGCCATTGATCCTAGTAACTGTGGCATTCTTTATCGCTGTATATTTGGTAAATCTCTGTCTGGACCTTTCATGTGTTTTATTTTGTTTTCACGAATTATGCATTTGTTGTTATTGTATTATGGACTAAGCCTGCCCTATTCTTTGCATTTATTGCTTAGTTTGTCATTTTTCTGCATGTTATTCAGTCATCTTAAAATGCAATTGGAGGGTAGGTGATTGCTAAAGTTGTTTCCTGATATATTTAGTTCTTAGGCTCTCTGTTGTTTTAGGAACTTAAGCAGCATTTGTCTAGTTTTATTTGAGCTGGGTGCATTTTAATGGAAGATGCTATAAAGTTTTTTACAAACTTTCTTTATTTTAGGTAATTATTGAGAACATATCTTCTTGTATTCAAGTATCATCTACTTGCGTGAAAATTGAACCATATTTCATCTTCTATTTGACAGTATTTTGGCCCGTCTTTTATCCATGATGGAAGCAACATGCATGTCTCGCCACCCCCATACATAGATCCATATTCGCTTCTAGAGGATGAAAGGATTTCTCAAATGGATACTCGTGTAAATTGAAGAACATATCTCTGCATACGGCAATCTTGCGGTTATATACAGATTTCTGTTACTCATTTCCTTGCCCTTGTTTATTCCTTTTATTGTACAAATCCTTAATTAGAAACAACTTTTCAGATCAATCTTTTAGTAGTATGTAGACCATTCTACAGAATTTGTCACCATGTAACTAAACATCTTGAATGATTTTATATCAAATTCGTATCTTGAATGGTTCATACTTTAAACAAGGACTGAAATTAGTAAAATACAAAGTAATCACACAGAGTAGTAGCTATCAGATTGTAACAATCTTCCTGGGAAAACTAATTATTGTATTCATATTAAACCAACAAAACTAGGTTTATCAGTTCCAAAACTAGAAAAAGAAAGTTTGTAGATGAAACTAGAAAGGAGAGAAAATCAAGATTCAGAAGTGAAAAGCTTGAATGCCCGGACATTGGTGGCGAGCCCTGCAATGGATCCAGCAGCAGCAACAGCTGAAACTAAAAAGCAAAAGCCACTGAGTGACTTGAGCCATATCCATTTCCCAGAATTCTTGGGGACCTTAGCCATGGCTATGTGCATTTCTACTGGGAAGAACACAGTTAGTGGCCAAAATGAGATAGCACCTATCAGACCCATGATGCTGTTGAAAAATGGAAATATCATTGCAACCAATGTGGTGCATGCCACATACACTGTCCTCCAAATAATCCTAAACAAGTTCAGCTTAAACCCACAACATGACCATTCTATGGTCCATAGTCCACAATTTGGCCACTTCTTCATCAACCTCTTCTCCACAGTTTTAAACACAGGTTGTGAAAATACCTACAAAAACATGTAAGAAATTGTATTTAATCATACAATAAGCATTAGTTAATGTAGTGGTTTTGGTATGTAATATAGTAGTACCTGGTAAGCTCCAAAAAGATGAACCACAATGCATGCATTGGCAAAATCAACAAGCCAGTAGGGCTCGAAGAAGCCGAATCCAGTTAGGAAGTTTCCAGGTGCATTATTTCCAAAAGCTGCATAACCCAGAACTCCACACATCATGTAGAATGCTGTGGTTGTGATAACTGATATTGTGGTTGCCCACTTCATCACTCTGGTCTCTGATGGGTTTGATTTTAGTGTATCCTGCATCCAATAATTACCATATTGTTAACTGATATTACTTGTGTTTATTATTGCTCATCATTCTTAACTAGTTTACCTGTATTTCAATGACGAGCTGAGAGTACTGATAGGCAAAAGCAATGTTCCCAAGGGCTTGTAGCATGTTCCAAATCTTAGTTGCTTTTGTTGCAACCTCAACTCCAACTGTTAATCCTGTGAAGCTTGACTTTACAGCATGTCCTCCCCCTACAAAAACAGTGGAAAACAACACCAATCTATCAGTACAAAACCAAAAAACAGGATCAACATTCACTAATACATCCATGTATCATGTGCCCTGACCTGCAAGTCTAGCTATGGACAATCCAATCCCGATCCCGGAGTAACCAAATGACATTACAGCAGCAAGGGTGGAGAGGCCAGTGAGCTTCTCAATATTCGGTATCTGACTCAAAATAAGCTGTACAGCCCCAAATACGAGTATATAGTTATTGTTTCTAGTGTGACACCCAACATTGTGACCATGCTTGTGAAAGCAATTGGATCTGTTAATAGCCCTGATAAGAAGAAAAAAAACATATCAGAACCCAATTCAAGATCCAGAAACAACAGCAGCAATGAGAGCTAAAATATATACATATACATACGCCATGCTAATGGATGCTGTGATTATGTAACCAATGGAGGCTCCTAAAAAGTTGGCGTATTGAGCTACACCACAAAACATGTACTTGGGTCCTCCTAGGTTGCTTTTCACAGCCTGCATGTAGGTGTAGTTTCTCTTGCCATGCATGGAATCATCAGGAGTTCTGTAAGATTCTGAGAGGAGCAGAGACGCGTAAAGAGTGATCAGAGAGAAGATAACGAGCGACAGGACGCCGCCAATCCATCCAAGCTGAGCCATAGCCCATGCAAGAGACAACACTCCTGACCCAATCACTGCGGTTATGATATGTGCAGTTGCACTCCACAAGTTTCCTACAACAATGCACAAAAAAACTGTTTAAAAGACGTTTGATCTCATCAAGGTCTTAGGTTTTATATACAAATATAAAAATGTACCAGTTCGTTTTGCGCGACCATCATCGTCTAGTTTAAGATTCGAGTCTGCTTTTTCTGTCTCCCAGACTTCCTTCTTGTGCACTTCTTCAGCCATCGATGGAGGCTCAAAAATCTTTGCATGGCCACAACAATGACAGAAACTTAATTATAATGTATGTATCTTTTTTATAAGTGCATGAACAACAAAATAACAGAACATTATTTACATTAGTTCAAATCTATGAAGTGTTGTGCTTATATGATCCATGAATATACAGAGAGGAACAAAAAGAAAGAGACAATAGAGAACCAAATTAAAGAGCATATGCTTACTTGTGAGCAATGGTGAGTCACAAAACAAACCTGGGGAAGGAAACAAATTGTATTATAAAAATGATTCTTTATATTAAATAAGAGTTTGTATATATGTTGTTGCAGTAGTATTAGATAACTAGAATTCTATCTATATATAAAAACGATACTTATCGTATCGTTTTATATATATTATGAAGCAAGAAGTTCGGTGCTGGTATTGACCAAATTCTAGATATATTATAAACATTATCCAAATTCATTTATTTTCAAAAATGGTATATATCAATATGTGACCGTTTAATTTAATCAATCGTATAAGGTTTTATTAAATAATTTGTGAAATATATGTCAATAATTTTTTGGACTGATTGTTAGATTGGTGGTTGCATTTTAACCAAACAGATAAAGTAAACTGAAAGTTTTCAAATTAATAAATAAGTGGTTGGCCTCCAACTACAATTTATAGCATGTTATTAGATCATTAATGCCAATTGATCATCAGGTGTTTTTTTAAGCATGAGCTATCAAATTGGCTAAGCCAAAATCAGATAATTTTCAACTACAATTCAGTAGCATGTTACCCACTCATTGCTTCAAGTTCGATTAAAATTCAAAACTCGAATCTAGTTTCTTTCTCTGAGTCCACGCCTTCTCTAATAGAACCAAAAATTTGATCCGAGCTCCTTATGATGAGAACCAACACAGACACAGACACACACACACACATGTGTGTGGTGTGGTGTGGTGTGGTGTGGTGTGGACTGTATTGAAATGGTCCCATCCCTGAGGCTGAGCTAGATTTTATTTTCATGTGAAATCTAAAATATTGGATCTTGGCATTTACTCTTGTTTTCTTTCATCTTCCATTCATTTTCAGCCATGTTTTTTCTTCTAAGGTTTCATTGGTGGCCTTGCAACAACCAATTATTATGAGGATAAGACTACTCGTTACCAAGAAAATCATTTTGCAATTTTTTTTTAAAGGGTAAATGCTAGTACTTCTCATTAAGCCGTAAGATGTCAAAAAGCTTACAAAACATAAGAAATAGAAAAGAAACTAACCAACTAATATGAACTAAGAAAAACAGAAATTCAAAGATGGCAAAAGCCAAGGAACCATGATGTGTGAAAAATCACTTGAAGGAGACTGCCCTTGTAGAACAGACTCAACAAACAAACCAGGGGCCCTAGAAAATCCCAACCCCACAATTTGCCGAGGCACAAATCTCGTTACCGTACCAAAGATCAAATGAGTCAGACCGATCAAATCGGTTACTTCCCGCAACCTGACTCTACCACGAAAAACACCTACATTGAATTTCTTTCGTCCTTGTGAACCTTCAGTACTACTTAAACCATATATAACAAATTTCGTTTAGTTACTAAACTGATGTTACTGATCACATTTAAAACTTGAGTACCAGTCAAACTATTTTTGAAAGTTAGCAATTTAAAACTGTACAGTAAAAAATGTCATGACATTTTGTTTTACAATTTAAAGTGCAAGATATATGCTCTTGAGCAATAGATGATTATATATTATACTATCCATTTTGTGTTTGATTCTGAACACCAAGAATCCTTCATGGATATCATTTATTTGGAATAAAGCACCTTGTTTATGATTATTATTATTTTTTAATTCCAAGCATACGATTCTTGCAACATGCAACATGTATTATTATTATTATTCACGTATTGAGTATATATAACTAAAAATATGGATTCAAATTCGTGTACTCCTGGAATTCATTTTAACTGAAATGTTGTTGGATCAGATTTATTCAACAAAAATACGGATAAGATCAGACAACTTCGCTCATTTTACACTAAGGATCCTGAAACCCTTTGAAATCGAATTTAAATTACTTTCTAGCAATCTAAATAGAACAAATATATTATGAATTCGGTCTAAATTCCGAATTGCCTCCTCTAATGAATTCCAGCCTAACATAAATAGGTCACTTTTTTTTTATTCTCCAACCATATTGGAAAAGACAACATGTGACCTAACTATATATCTGGTGGCATAGAAATAATGAGAGAATAAACTTTAGTTACTAGGTTTTCAAGATTGTTGAAAATATTGGCATCTCTAGTCTCCAATGGGTCCATCAATAGATGTTGTGGCTCTCCCTCAAGGCAAGGACATTCCAAAGACAAGAGTGGCTTGAATGGACCTATGAACCCAGATTGACCCGCAAACAAAGAAGATGGCTAGCCTAGCTAGCTGGAAGTTGGTTCATGTAGTTTTCAGAAAACTGAAAGGCAGTCAAGAATTTTTGGTTAAGTGGAAATTGGACCAACCAACCTAGATGCTTCACTAGCCATGGAAAGCATATAGTTTTTCCACAAAATTCACATAATTAACCTTCAACATGTGAAAAATGGAAAGATGCCTCCAAATAGTAGTTTTTTAATATTTGGCCTATTCATCTGGAAAACCGAAGTATATCCAAAGAAAAAGAGAAAGCCGACTCTCGTGGACCAAAACAAAAAAAAGAAAAGAAAAGGAAGGAGTTTGGGGCATTAAAAAGCCTGTAACCATAGAACATTTGACTTTACGAGACTGAACACCATTATACCACATAACGGGTGTAGGACTCCTAAAAAATGAGTACGTAGAAAAAAAATGGAACACTAAAAGGAGAAAACATTCTATGTACTTTACAGTTAGATGTATAGATAGAGTCGAACAATAAACGTAGTAAAATAAAAAATTGAAAGATTTCGTTGAAATTATTCGTTTGAAAATTTTCTGAAATCAAAACTACGTAATTTTAACTATTCTTTAAAATCACTTACTTGATTCTGCGTAGTTTTAAGAAACCGACCCACTAAAACTTAGACAAGCCTAAAATTGAAGAGAAACAAAAGTAAAATAAGAGTCTTGGATGCTAAATTTACAAAAATAACAAAGATAATAATGTATCACCATATGCTTGAATTGACCCATAATGCAAAGTCTACACACTCCTAAAATTTGAAAGAGAAAAAAATGGTTAGGGGTAAAATGGGGAGAATGTAGAGAAGCTTCCAATTTGCAAATTTGCAACCTATTCACTCAACAAGTATTTTACTCATTCTTCTCAACCAATTCCACATCCCATCTATCTCCAAGCTCTTCAAAAGCTGGACATTCCTTTCACAAAAATCACATTTCTCAATCCTCCAAATTCAATCAATCAATCCAATCAACTTTTTTCTCCAATCCAATCCTCCATTTAAATAGATTTTAGGAACACAAATCAAACCCAATACTATCTCAAAAAAGACGCTATCTTGAACGTTGCCCATTTCTTGTTCGATTTGATATTTTGAATCTTGCATCAAAAGCCATAATTTTTTTTGAATATTAAGAACAAATTGGGATTGGGTGTTTGTGGGTTAGGGCTAATTTTTGGTCTGTCATGGGATTTGAGACACGTGGACTTGTGAGGTTGAATGGTGAAATCGGGTGTAAAGATAGAGAGAAGGAGGCTGAAGATTGCCAGCTGAGCTCCAATACGTATCCGAATTCGATCGGTATTGGGTTTCCTCAGCCTCACAAGCTCGTAGTGGGTTATGCCTTGACGTCGAAGAAGAAGAAGAGCTTCTTGCAGCCCAAGCTTGAATCTTTGGCTCGGTATATGATCCATAATCCCCCATTCATTCTTCTCTGTGTTTGATAATTGATCATTTACCTGTAATGTTCTAATTATGTACTTGTAGTGTTGTTTGTGTGTATGCAGATTGTAGATACTTATGTTCTTGTATTGTTAATAATTGAGTGTTTGTTGTCCAAAGATCTACGAGTTTTGTTTGTTTTGAGTATCCAAATTTGTGCATTGGTGAAGATTTGGTAGTCATTTATGGACCAAAAACCAGCTTTTGCAGTTGTGGAGGAGATAGTGTCTTTGTCATTAGCTGAAATAAAAAATTATTAAGTGTAAGCTCCTTGGTCTACTGTTTTTGCATGCTTATTTTCATACCAACTTCAATTCTGGAATCTTGGGAGATTTTACTGTTTCTAATAGGGAATATTCCACAATATATGCTATCTTGATTAGTCTACTATTAGGAGTAGGAGGAGAACCCAAAGTCAATTGAGCTGCTATTATTCCCTAATTTATAATTTAACTGTACCAAACAAATCCTTGCCCCTCCATTTAATTGTTTATTTTTATTTAAAATTTAGTTGATTTTGAGATCTGATGGAATAAGGTTGTTTGGTTTGAGATAGGGAACATATTCTCGGCAAAAGAAGGGGTGAGTTCGGATATATAGATGACCTCCGTAGACCGCAAAATGGTGGGAGCCATAGCTAGTTTCCCTTTAATATTTGTTCTTTGCATAATTTTTATTGGGTTTTAGTGATATGAGGTTTGCTGACTGGTAGGTCAAGTAGATTTTTCATCCGAGGAATAATCTGCTTCATATGTACAGTGTCATGGATACTGTGCATTTATAAGATACCAATTTATATACATTTTTTTTTCATTCTATGTTATGGCATAATCTGCGTTTGTTGGGATGCTGAACTGCTGGACTGATTGTGTGGCAGAAGTACATCAGTTGAATTTATCTAATTTTTCTATAGACTATATATTGGTTTAATTACTTTGCGAGTTTGATGTGCTGAAATATTAGCTTGATATTAATCTTTTTTTTATTGCCTTAGATTTCCAAGTAAATTTCTATGAGTCATGTAGAGTAAGAATATTGTTATTCAAAGTTCTTTTCATTTGGGGTGTTTGTATTGGAAGTGTTAACTCTCAAATAGCTATTACGTGTACATTGTTGCCTCATTATACAGAAATTTACAATGACCAGTGGATGTTGTTATTCTCTATGCAGAAATAAAGGGATAATTTTTGTAGCCATTGATCTAACCAGACCACTGTCAGATCAAGGTCCCTTTGATGTTGTTTTGCACAAGGTCAGTTCTTATTTTTTTCATATTATTATTTGGCTGTTGAAGCCACTTTTTCTGCTGGTTTCATTGGGTTATCCCCAGTGTTACGGTTTTAATCTTATAATCTTGCTTCTGGTTTTATTGGGTTGCCCCCAGTGACACACACGCACACATTTGTTACTTGTCTGACAAGGTTTATTTTCCTTCCAGTTGTTGGGACAGGAGTGGTCTGAAGTTATTGAGGTTTGTCCACCTAAACTTTATGATAGTTTTATTTGTCAACCTGTGACTGTAATTTCTTAACATGTTACTTGTGTAAACTAATATATTCGATGACATCTATTCTTGCTGGGTGAGCAACCAAATCTCCAGAACCTTAAAACACATTTTTTTCCCTTCCCGAAATACCTTAAAGAGTTCTTAGTTCTTACAGTCTTACTCTCCCTCAATCCTCATCATGAATCTGATCAATTAGACAGATTAGGTCGGTCCCTTTAAGGATAGCAATTTGTCACTATCTAATAGTCTCTGTAATTTGTATTCTACGCAATTAATTATATTATAGCTTGAGCAAC
Organism: Pelargonium fulgidum; assembly: GCA_036897545.1. Classification (NCBI taxonomy): domain Eukaryota; kingdom Viridiplantae; phylum Streptophyta; class Magnoliopsida; order Geraniales; family Geraniaceae; genus Pelargonium; species Pelargonium fulgidum. Next base: position 11,762 of record JAYMTE010000264.1, read on the forward strand.
TGCATGGAAATCTTTATTGTACATTTGTCTTATACTTTTAAATTTCTGTGGGGGTTCATTTTTTACCCTTATCCATTTTTTTTCTTCGTCGTGAAGGATTACAGGCAAAAACACCCAGAAGTAACTGTCCTTGATCCTCCAGATGCAATACAACATCTTCACAACCGTCAGTCCATGCTCCAGTACGTGGCAGATCTGGACTGCTCTGATTGTCATTGTAATCTTCCATTATATTTCAACTCATGTAGTGTCATTTAGTTTGCTTGAAACTGTTGGCCATTTAATAGAGAAGTACTTGTTTGCTGATGCTCACCATTGTTTCTGCATAACAATTTTTATAGGCAAGGTCGGTATTCCAAAACAAATGGTTGTAATGAAAGACGCATCATCCATCCCTCAAGAAGTTACTAAAGCTGGACTGAAATTGCCAATAGGTATGATCTTAGGGAGTATATACTATTTATTTGCTTGACGATATTAGTGTATTTGTGACTAGTCTTTGCACAACTCGCGTTTGTATGACATTAGACTTGAGAGTATTATGAACTTTCAAAAGTTTTGGACAGTATCTTTTTTCTTCCAAAAATTGTATATTTTTAGTCCTTTATATTAAAGGACCATCTAATTGTTATGATGGTATTTTCTAATTGAGGATCGTCTAATTATATACTCTTGTCCAATCATTGTTTCAGTTGCAAAGCCACTAGTTGTAGATGGAACCGCCAAATCGCATGAACTATATCTTGCTTACGATCAATTTTCGCTCGCAGCACTTGAACCTCCCTTGGTTCTGCAAGAGTTTGTCAATCATGGTATAATGTTTAAAGTAACACTTAAACTTCAACAGTTCCTCTGTAGCTTCGATTGTACTTCTTTATCTGAAACCCATTTTGTTGATTTGTAACAGGTGGTGTTCTCTTCAAAATATATATTGTTGGGGATGCTATAAAGGTTGTTAGACGTTTCTCTCTCCCAAATGTCAGTAATCATGAGCTAGAAAAATTTGCTGGTGTTTTTCGTTTCCCAAGAGTTTCTTGTGCTGCAGCTTCTGCAGATGATGCTGAATTGGACCCTGGTGTTGCTGGTGAGATGACTAATACTTATCAGTAAAATGCTTTTAAGTAGGTATTACTAATATATTTTGATCTCTCACCATTTATTTTATTGTCATTAATTACATAGGGCAACTTCAGCTGTGTGTGAGTTAATACACAATCTGTTTGATTCATTACTTTTTCTAAACTCTAAAGAAAACCAAATGGCGTCAATCCCTGAGACTTCTATTCTGGTTCATGTCCAGTAATTGGTTTGTGATTGAGTTAGATGTATAAGATATAATTAAAGGCCTTTTGCTGCTCTATTCACATTAAGTGGTAATATTGTTGCAGAACTTCCTCCACAACCTCTGCTGGAGAGGGTTGCAAGGGAGCTCCGTCAACGGCTAGTAAGTCTTTATTTCACTTGTGCTTTCTGTTGCTGCATGCGCATGATCAGTTTTATAATATGTTCCTATTCCATGTCATTTTCTAGGGCCTCCGTCTCTTCAACGTAGATATGATCCGAGAGCATGGGACCAGAGATGTCTTTTACGTCATTGACATAAACTATTTTCCTGGTAAGTACACTTCATATTTGCTTACAAGCATTTTATGTTAAGCTTTGTCTGGACTCTGTTCATGTTTTTGGATCTTATTATTGAAGACTCTGAATTCTCTGTAAAATGCAACTGACATTATTATAACTAAATTGCATATCATCCCGTGAATCTCTCTTTCAACATGAAGACATGTCTCATAATCATGCCTGATCTAAGTTCCGCACATTAGGCAATATGTTTTATGTGAATGCTTCTACTACCTGTATTGTATGGTGTATCTACTATGTGAAGGATATGATGTGAGGGGTTTTATAGAATCTTCTGAACTAACTGCTGCAGGATTTGGGAAAATGCCAGACTATGAACACATCTTCACAGATTTTCTATTGGGGCTGGTTCGGAGCGAGTACAAGAAGAAATCTAATTTTTGAAGTAAATATATCATTGTATAGTTTCTTTCAGGTCTAGATTGAAGAAAAGTCAATCTAGTTTAACTTATGTAATTAATGACTGGTAAGAACTACAAGGTTAACAACATGTTTCACAATTCTTCCATCGTACTCATGCTGCTCTATTTCCTTCATCTCTTTAATGCTTTAGTCTCTGTGTGTGTACGTCTATGAATTTGAGAGATAATTTGTGGAAATGAAATGATGAGAGATGTGAATGTGGAAAAAGATATCTTAATTTTAGGATGGATGGAGTATTCATTCCAAAAAAATGGTGAAAAATCTGTGATATTTTAGTTGTGATGTCATGTGGGACTAGGATGATGTCACAAAAGCCAATTGTAGGATCATAACAATGATATCTCACATTTTTGGGAGTTTAGATTAGGGGTTTTGGTGAGAAATTCAGAAGGTTAATTGTATGGCTTATTTCTGCAGTAGATCTCTTTTGTTTCTAAACCATGCCTTTGTTGGTAGATTCATTTTGTTTCATCACTTGGGCACGTCGATCTAGATTTTTTATTATAAATATTAAGAAAATATATTAAATGACTTTCTTACCCTTAGATAAAGAGTAAAACTAATTATTATTGGTCTACTACTAATATATTTATTCAACTTTAATGTTAAAATTTTTTCATCTTCCATATGAAAACCATTGTGACAATAGGTTCATAGTAACCGACCAGAAGAAACAACAAATCAAAAGTAACTTTTATTAGATTCCAAATGAACCTAACATTGTTCACCAAACCAGATATCTATACATTTCACAACTGTTATACAAAACAGTCTTGCTAATACTATATGATGGGATCAAAGTACCCTCCCTGGAGTCTGGTTTCTTGTGCTTTGCTGCTCTAAGATTTGAAGATCAGGAACCTTTAAATTCCAGAAACTTTACACTATACATAATTTAATGTGATTCTGTACATTTTCTACTATATAGAATAAAAAAAGGATTTACATACAGTTCCTATACCTTCATTTGCTATGTACACTGTATATACATCTGCTTTTCTACTCACCAGAATGGGCACCACCTGAAATAATCAAAATGTAGTTAGAAACCAGAAACTTGTACAAATCTTGTATGAACCTAAGAAGATTAGGAGAATACTACATACCCAACATAATTCTGGCATAAGTTTTCATGTGAAGTAGCTTGGATAATTAACTTTTGAACTTGCAGCTTGACAGATAAACCGTGATCTACTTCACGGGTATCTCCGGAAACTAAGGTACTGTGGTCTGCAGCATGTTGGAGTGAGCTGGTGGATACTGAAGAACAAGTTGAGAAATCGCGCCCTGTAAGCTTATTACTCATTCGAGCCATGACTACTACAGCTCGTTCATTCAGAACCTCATTGGCATCACCAAGTTGATTAACAGCCTATAAAAACCGAATTAACTGTTATAAGTATCATCTAATATCTCCATCTCATGCACAGTTATCTTTGATTTGATACCTGAAGAAGTTCTCTTTCACGAGCTCCTCTTTGAGGTTGAGGAAGCTGGTTTGCAGCAGAATCTTCAGCATTAACAGCTGGAGGCGCAAACATTGACATTTGCGGCACTTCATTGAAGTTGAAAAGACGCCAGTTAATGAGAGGATCGTGAACAAAAGCCTGACCACGAGCAAACTATTAATTAGCTTTCGTAATATATCAAACAAACAGGCCACACAAATATTCTTATTATAGTTTCAATCAATGGCTCTCAAAACTACATCCACGGATCCACCATACCTTATCAAATCCATCTACATCTCTGAATGTTGTAAATAATATATTATCCCAACCATCTTAAGTATACACAATACCACAAGGAATTCTTTGTTAATCGAACCTGGCAACTAGCTAATTGTAAACTCAAATTGTTCTGATAACAACGCTTTCTTGAAAACAGATGAACAATTTCAGAGTCCATACCTCCATCATGGCCATAACACTGTCCTTATTCGTCCGGAGAACTTGCATCACATTTTCACAAGTAGAACGAAAGTTTCCCTCAATACCACTAACTTCCATAGCTTTAACAAGCATTCTAGTCAAGCGGAAGGGAACCTACACCAAGAATTTTGAATGGGATATTACACTAAATCTGGATTCTACAGTAAACAAGAAAAGGACAAGGAGGCATATTACAACACAGTTATATACCTTCTCGGGGAACTTCTCACGATTCATTGAAGCTTCAAAGCAGTCCCCAAAATCAATGTGCAAGATTTTTCCACTGCACAGTGACACCATAACAGACTTTAACATCAAGAGTAATAGTACAATTGCCTGCCTTTTTTCACAACAATGATATACCTGTAACGGTGCAGCATCAGATTACTTGGGTGTCGATCACCTAAACCAAGAAGGTAACCAACCTGAAACAAAGAAGTTTGTTTTCAACCTACAAACCAAATTTCCAACAAAGATAAAAGATAAGAAAAGGTTGAAGAACTACCAAGTCCTAATGCTATTCAAGGCAAGACTAACAAATAACGGACTTCCTTTATTGGCGAGGACCTTACATTTATGGACTTCAAGTTTTATCATCCTAAACGCATTCACGAGTTCCAAGAAATTGACACTCATAGAATGTATCTTTCAAAACATACAATATGTTTTTAATTTCAGACCATCCTCTAATGTCCAATGTTCATTCTTGGAAGACCATCAAAAAGCTACTAAACAGCTGATTCCACCAAAGAAGGCTTAGCCCAGTGGTGTCTAGCTTCCAGCACATGTCTAGAAGTGGCCTTTGAAAACTTGAAACTGTGAGTATTCATTACACCATACAATGGCTTGTCCTGGATTATTATTGAGTACCAAAAGATTAAAAAGAAAAAATCCATGACCACATAACTGTCATCGTATAGCCACAAATCCTTCCTCATATGTGCAGGCTCAATCCTTAGTTTCAAGTAGCTACATAATAGAACTCAAACAGCAAATGCTAATATACAAATTGAATATTGTGTTGGGCCTTATTTGGCTTCTCAGAAAAGCTCTTAAAATAGTGCAAGGTAACATACCATACTCATGACTGCCAAGCTTCGAGTATAGTTTGTCCTCCTTTCCAGCCATACCTCAGAAGTACGACTTTTTAGCCAAAGGACCTATTAGAAACAAGGAACCTTGAGATTGCTTGCTCACTGAAGGAAACATGAAGTTAAATAAATATATGCAATCAGGATTCTGGACGAATAGATACCCTTGAGAGGTCATTTCCCTCGGTATTATGCAAAGCATACTCAAACACTTCGACTTTAGCTATGAGCGGTAAATGGTCATAATCTGGAGCAAAATAAAGCATATGCTTGTGCTCTTGATTTAATGTTATCTGAAAGAAGGAAACAAATAACTTAAACTGATAAACTCATAAAATGATCACTATCCACATGATATGTAGATACTAGTAGCTTGAATTTAATATTTATTAAACTTCCACTGACCTTTCTGGCATCCCGGTATTCCCGAATGAGCTGGTGTAGGGTGTCACAATTCGGAACCCATCCGATCAACCCACTATTAGGAGATAATGGAATGACAGAATATCTTTGAATTGATAAGTCTTTTTCAGCAGTTTTTCTTGCGTTCTCTAGCAGAGTATTGACCAAACCAAAAAGCTGACACAAATGAAAATCATGTCATGCCTATGTTTGACGAGACCAAACTATTTCAAAGCAGCTGTTTGAACGCATATATTTAATAAGTAATATAAGCATAAAGCAGCTTTCAGCACCAACAGACAGTAGAAGAGGGATATTGAAACAAAAAAGAAGAGGATACCTGCATGACACGTTCATCTTGGCGCAGATCCTCATGTCCTTTCAACAGGAAGGCATAATCTTCACCATCACTCCCATGAATAGTCAGTTTTCGGGGTCGCTGTTTAGAGGTTATCACAAGAAGTTGGGGTGCAAATGATGCAATTGTCACCACAGGTGATTCTGAGACATTAGAATACAAGTAAGGCTACTAATGTTTAAAAGACGTGTGTTCGTGAGCCAATAAGTTCAACTTACCTGCACGGTATGTCCCAGGAACAGCAAGTTCTAAATTGCAGCATTCTAACAACTCCGGAGAAACAGACTAGGTTTACACATACAAATAAAAAGTTCATATCAGAGCCCTTATGATGAAAAAAAAAATCAAAACAAAGTCAACTGTTCTTGCCTGTAGGTCCAGAGTAGTGAGACTTTGGAGTTGTTTATCTATCCGCCTGAACACATGATAATAGAGATCCCAAGCCTAGACATCATAAAATCCACAAAATTATAACATTTTTGTGGTATTATTAGTTAATATATAAAAAATATAGATCGTTCAGACTTGGGTTGGGCTGGGGGGTGGGGGCAGGGGTGGATGGGATGACTTAGAGAATCTTCGAACACAATGATACCTGGGTAAGTTCACCATCTTTTCCAGTTCGCTTGTATTTCATGCAACACTCGTAGGCCTCTAATAATTCACGGTGATATGCCTGAACACAATTGATGGTAAAAAAGTGATACATTAATAAAATATAAACCCAACCACCTGAATGAATTTGAATTTTATGAGAATATAATACAAACAGCATACAAAAAGAAAGTATATGCATTCGCTACGTACAACCTCAATAAATGCTCTTTCTTTTATGGTAGTGTCGTTTCTCATAGCCCCTTCTTCAAGCATTTCATGCAATGGCTCCAACACCTTTAGCATCCCTTCAATGTTGTGTTCACCGAAATACAAACGACTTGCTTCTTCCAAGGCCTCGTGCCACATCTCATGCCAAAGTATTGCAACCCTAATTAATTCTTTTGATACAAGTTGTGCCTGTACATTAATATATATGTAACTGCTCGTTAGACCAGAAATTTGGCTGCAAAAAAAAGATGAAGTAAATCTTAACTAAAATGTTCACCTGATCCACAAGAACACCACTATGCTGCCTAACTTTGTCAACCACTTCTTGAGCAGCAGCCTTACGTAAATTGCTTATTGATTTACATGCAACGAGAAGAGGATACATAAGAGCCTGCAAAATAATTGAATCTCGTCAATAGGTGAAAGACGATATGAACCAAGAGGGCATCTATAGTAACCAATACCTTCCACATGAATAATTAGTATTTAACATTTAATTCGTGATATAGACATCATGCATAATGAATACACCCAAACTAAAATAGATAACTTGAAACTAAATCATTGCAGTTACACCAAGTGATCAGGAACAGATGCATAATTTTTAAACACACCATGTCCAAATGAATTTTTTTTTCTTCTATCGTTGTACTATCCTGGCAGTTTTTCTCATTCACTTCTCAAGTTCACACAGTATGGTCTTTTTTGAAGCATCTTTAGCTTTTCAAACATTTATCTCCATATGGCATGCCATACACAGATGACCAATAGCATGGAAATAAAAATATGATTGTAATAGCCTTTCTTGGCTTTACTGACTAAAGACAAAAAAAAAAAAAAATCTGCTTAAATAGTAATAGCATTTCTTGGCTTTACTGAATAAAGGATAAAAAAAAGTTCCGCTTAAAAAAATGCAATCATCTGTACAAAAACAAAGATAGAGAAGCTGGAGGTCAAGAGTTGTTATCAAGTTGTAGATGCAACAAATCAACCATTGCGCGGCCAAAGAAAAAGTGCTATTTACATTCTATTTTTATCTTGTAATACCCCATATAGTGGGTTCCCAAGAACAAACATGTGGGAAGTAGAAGACATATTAGATGTGGAGTAATAACAATAGATCTAGATCAATCAGCATCACATGGAAACTGAATCAAAGAAATTAATAAACAAGACTAAATTACTGAAGATTCCTAGCTCTGCCCTGGAAGGAAAAAGAGGTTCTCTTTGATGTTTTGACTTTGATCAACAATCAAAGAAGTCTCTCTCAACCTACAAACTCATAGTTTACGCAACCAACCTGAGGATGATTTTGACCAATTCGCACCAAAAGCGATTGTATTAATTCTCTGACAGCATGGTTGTTTGAATGTATCCTGGCAATTATTTGGGGTAGAACAACCAGCCATGTATTTATATTAACATGGGCAAATCCTTTTTGCAGTGCCATTTGAACCTCTGTTGTAGCTCCATGGTTGAACCACAGAGTGAGAAGACGAAGTATATCCTGAAGCAAACAAATGCAAATGCTAAGATATAAATACAAAAGGCCCCCACAGTGCAGAAATGGAATCATAAAATCCAGGTAAAGCAGCAGCAGTAAGAACAATAACAACAACAACCAATACAATGCTTTACCTGCAAACTATCATCAACGCCTTTAGCATTTGCAGCACATGCTATTGAATGAAAATATCCAGTGACAGCTGCAACAACAAACTGGGCAGCGACAGTGGGAAAACCTCTTACAGTATAATGGGACATTACTGCAGTATTAAATAAGGCCCAAGTGTGCCAAGCTTTTCCCCATTTTGTAGCACACTGGGTGGCATTTCTGAAAGCGGCAAGGATTTCTGCAAGACAAGGATATTAAGAAAAAAATATACAAGAAAAAAGATCAAACACTTCTTTCAAATACTATTAGTTAATGTACAGCCTACCTTGTATAGAATCATCATCAAAACCAGGAGAAAGCGCCCACTGCCAACTTCCAAGTTTAAGATACACACGGGCAAGGAGTGGGACATTTGAACTTGTACTTGT
>JAYMTE010000265.1:0-20473 GCA_036897545.1 Pelargonium fulgidum
GTTCCACTAGTATAACCTGGGGCAGGCAAGCCTAACAAGCCTAAAAAGGAATTTAAAGGGGTATAGATTTTATTAGTAGAATTTTATTTATATCAATACGTGTAATACTTTTATTGATGTGTAGTTGGATAAGAAAGATGAGTACGTGTTCCAGCTTGTACAAGAATATGTGTACTTAGCTCGACCATTCCCCCTTATGCGTAGGTCGAATAAGAGAGAGCATATTTGAACCTCACACAAATAGTGGATTTAAGTCGAGAAGTAATGCAAATTAGCCATTAGACACAATCAGATCATATACCATATTAAATTTAAATAATTGGATTAAATATAAAGGATTGAATTTTCACTACTAAAAAGGTAACATTATAATTAGTTGTGCTTTATTTGCACTAGTATATGTAATATTTTCACTTATGTTTTATCGATTCAGTGTTATTCTAATATGCAAGCCAAATAAGAGAGACAAACATGAGCCCAAATCTAAACGTGAATAGATGGACTTATGTCAAGAATATCAGTTACTTACGTTTTTTTATCCAAGTTATTTTATAAAAAAATTCTACCTTCAATTTATTCCCAACTCGACTTAGGACACCTACCTATTTTTACAGTTACTCGAACTAGAGTCACAACAGTACATAAGAGGGGGGTGGGGTGGTGGTTGGGTAGGCCTCTAGACTCGCCAGGTGTTTGTGCATATTTAATTTGATGTATATCCGTATTGGTCTGTTATTGGACGCACACAACAAAAATGAGTGAAATCAATATCAAGAAAATTTCGTTACACTATTTGTTAGCTCCGACAAGACAACCAATGCCATACCAGCAGCGAAACTGTCCGAAAGTGACGTCACCCAAACCCTCCATCATCTGGTTCTGGTGCGCTTCGCACCCATTAAGGATAGTGGAAACATGACGAGTCGACTCGGACCAGAGATCGAGCTCTTTGACTCACTGTAGCTCCAGGGAACGATAAACTACAAAGATACAAACTTCAATAATTTTATTTATAAATTAATTAAATTTGTGGAACCTGTAGATTACCATTATAATAATAATAATATTTGGGCTAATATCTTTTTTATCAGTAACCAAAACCCACACCAATTATAGTCTAGTTTTTGTGTTTCTTGGAAGCTGTCTTTGTTCTCAGGCTTCGATTCCAGCCACAGATTTTAAGGTAAGTTTCAGTTCAGATTATACAGTTTCCTAAACCTTAATTTGTGTCTGTGTTAGTTGCTAGAAACTGGGAAATGGGTTGTTGTCAAAACTTGAACTTGTTGGTGTTTTCTGTCATATTTTAGCTTTTTGGAGCTCAATTTGCTATTTGATGGTGTGGTGGAGCAAAATTTGTTGTTTACTGGTTGCCTTTTGGGAAGGTACTAAATGGTTTTCTTGGGAAATGTTGGTTCTTTCTTCTTCTTCTTCTTGAAGATTGTTGTTGTTTTTACTTGTTCTTGATCTTCACTTGTTTGCATCCCCATTGTTAAAGTCCTTCCATTATCAAAAATCTATTATTGAAACACTGTGTTTTGTGATTATGATGCATTTTCTGTAGTGGTCTTGGTTATGCTTGATGCAATGGCTGCACTATTTACTATTTAGGTGCATTATATGAGATTCATGGTGTCTCATCATAACAATTGTCTTCTGAGTAGATATACTCTGGCTAGAACTTCATAATTAGGAAGAAAAGGACAACTAGAGTGGGGCCGATATCAGATGTTTAGTGCCATTTTGGTGCTCCACCAAGTGAATCATTTACCTCTTATTGAACTTTTAGACTGTTGAGGGCAACAAAATAATAGCAAGCAAATAGCATAGGAAAATAAAAGCAAATTCCTGATTGTTCTTGAATACCAACTCTATGTGATAAGAGCGAGCTTTGGTGCAATGGTAATGTTGTTTACATTCCCTTGAGGTTGAGTTGATTCATATTTTGGATAGTGATAGGCGAGGTTTAGTTCATTTCCGGATAGGGAAGCTGGTCCTGTAGCTTACCCTATTTTGTTTTTTAGGGGCACATTTTGGTCCCCTTCTTTGTAATTCCTCGTCCTTTTTTATCCATCAGGTACGGGTCCTTGCCAAACCCCCCTCCTCGGAGGATTTTCTTTAAGAAAAAATGTTGTTGTCATCTGACCTAGTGGCCACAGGTACAAGTAAATGATAAAACCTCTCTGCAAAAGCCGGGGTTCCCGTACCTCGCAATGGTGAGTGGTGCCGCCCTTTGATGGTGGGCCTTGGTATAGACACACGTGCGCGCACACACACACACACGTACGTAAAGGGCAAACAATGAACAAGGCTCCCACCGCTGTAGGATTTGGAGATGGTTGTTTATGTGGATAACCTTACCATTGCTATTTTCGAGAGACTATTTTCCTTATTTGAACCGGTGAGTGTTGGAATATGCCCTTATTTCTATAAGATGTGACGTTTTCCAAATTTTGTTGGTTTGGCCTCCTTGAAGCTATATCCGCCTCTGAAACTACTTCCAGCTTATCATATAATGTTATAGAGGGTAGTGGATTCGGATATAGCTTTAAACAATTTAGCTTGAGTTGCTACCTAGCCTTTTAACAACGAGTCTTCCATTTGAACCTTATTTTTTCTGGTGTGCTTTCTTGCTTCATCATTTTTGTTCTTAATAAGATGTGTTCATGTTAAAGCATCGAAAGCCCATGAAGTTGCCTCTTTGGTCAGGTTAAACGTCATGAATTCTCCGTCTACTCAGTTCATCTCGTCAAGGAGGACAAGTATATATGAGCCTATGCACCAGATTAACACATGGGACGAGAATTTCAAAAGCAATGGAGTTCGAAATATGTTTGCATCTATGATTGTTGAAGTGGACTCAAAGCTAGAAAATCAGGTGAAATTTCTTAAACTTTGGTTCTCATGTATTTGGGAAATATTTTTACTCTAATCGCTTAGTTAATTCTTGTTTATGATCTTGTACTCTAGTCAGAGGATACATCACGTGGAACCCAAGGACACTTGAGCAAGTATGACCAAGAGGCATCTAAACCTATTGATAAGGTAATGATTGTTGTGTCAGTGAAATCATTCTTTCAAGAAAATTATTGACTGGAGACGGAGCTAGGTCCCTTTGGCACTTTCTTTTTTCTCCTGCTGCTCGTGTATTGGAAATTTGGAACGTTGATTTATTTTGGGCTTGGAGATTTATTTCATTGAGAAAGAAAACATAGCGAGATAGACTAGAGAAGTTAGATCCTGTTTTGTATGTATTTCCTGAAAATTCAGCTACCTACAGTTATCCATGGTGAGACTGTAGAGTCATCTTATGCTTCTTTTTGCTAACGAAATCTAAACTACATTCTTGATTTGTTTCATGTTTATGAGGGTTTATAACAGACACTTATCTTCTATCCCAGTGAGAATATATTTCTTCATGGCTTTTCTTATCAAAATCTACAGGTAAAGAGGCGTCTTGCACAGAATCGTGAGGCTGCTCGTAAATGCCGTTTGCGTAAAAAGGTGGGGAAGAGTATGAAGTTAACAAATATGTAAGGTTTCATTAGTGATTGAGACTAATGTGATTCTAATTTTGCTCTGCAGGCTTATGTTCAGCAGCTAGAATCAAGCCGGTTGAAGTTGGTTCAATTAGAGCAAGAGCTTGAGCAAGCAAGACAGGTATTTCCTATGGTTCATTCATATTTAAGAAACAAGATCATTATAGCTATATTTTGTTAAAATAATGTTTTAGTGCAGGGTCAGTGCGTAGGAAGTGGGTTAGAAGCTAGCCATCTCGGGTTCTCACCTGTAAATTCAGGTCTGTCTTGTTATTTTTATCTCCATTCCTAAAAATGCTGGTAAGTGTAGATAATACTACATCTCTGTAACTTTCTCTGGGAAATTTAACCGTCCCAAAACCAAAATAATTGACCGCTTTAGAACTATGATTCTGAGTTGTCACTCTTTGTGGAGATTATGAATGTTACACGTCATTTTTTTCTGTGGACAAATTATATATGACCATCAACTAGTTTCTGTCTTCTGATACAGAAAAGGGAATGAGGAACTTAGCTATTGCTAACGTTTTTATCGTTCTTTATAAATTTCCCGGGCCTATTCTTTATATGCTTATTCCAACTTGGCACGGCGATAAATTTGCCTGTGCTAATTAGCTTCATAAATCCTCCTTGTCCTGAATTTTCCTGCAATACCGTTTTCCCTCTTATATTTGCTACGTCTTTTGTACTCTTCAGCTAACCAACACTGATGACCCTGCAGGTATCGCTGCATTTGAGATGGAGTATGGACAATGGGTGGAAGAACAGAATAGGCAGATTAATGAGCTGAGGACAGCCTTAAATGCCAATATAAGCCATGCGCTACTTGGCCCGCTTGTTGAGAGTGGCATGAACCACTATTCTGAACTTTTCCGCATGAAAGCAACTGCTGCAAAAGCAGATGTTTTCTACATGATGTCGGGAATGTGGAAAACATCATCCGAACGCTTTTTCTTGTGGATTGGGGGTTTCCGTCCCTCTGAACTTCTTAAGGTAATTCATGATAATACCAGTAGTACTATTGTGCTTATTGTTAAAAAAACCTTCATTATCCGTTGATGAAAATCTGGCAGCATTCATAATCTTTTGATGGTTACAGATTCTTCTACCGCAGCTTGAATCTTTGACGGAACAGCAACTTTTGAATGTTTGTAATCTTAAGCAATCGTGCCAGCAAGCAGAGGATGCTCTGTCCCAAGGTATGGATAAACTCCAGCAAAATGTAGCCGAGACTGTTGCGTCGGGGCAAATGGAAGGAGGTTGCATGCCACAAATAGCTACTGCAATCGGCAAGTTGGGAGATCTAGTTAGCTTTGTGATTCAGGTAACTAATTTGAATCTGTCATAGAATGGTGTTTAGTATCTTTGTAGCTTAGTTGTGGAAACGTGATTGCTTTTCATCTCAAGAAGTGCAATTGGTTTCTCGGGCCCTTAGTCTTAACTTTTGGTTTGGCAAGTTTCACGAGAATGGTCTTCTCCTTAAACTTGTATAAGATAAATGTCTATAAGTCTGTTGATAAATGATGCAAATCTACCGATAATTGTCTGTATGAAAAGTACACATAAAACACATGCGTGAAGTGCACATGCACCAAGAATTATTATTATAATATGATCTGAAACTCATATTTTTGCATCTTGGATTATGTTAAACAATTATGATATTGACGCTATGATCTCTAAGCACATTTATATTATATACAACAGGCCGATCATCTTCGCCAAGAAACCCTGCAGCAGATGGCTCGGATCCTCACGATCTACCAAGCTGCTCAAGGCCTGCTCGTCTTGGGTGAGTACTTGCAGCGCCTCCGGGCTTTGAGTTCGATTTGGGCTAGTCGTCCTCGTGAGCCAGCCTAGCGTGTCAACACAGGAAAGCCTAGTTCTTGAAATCCTCCTATGGCGTCTTCTTTTGCTATAAACGGCATATATATATGTTCCATGCATAATCTTGGCTGCTGATATTTTTTAAGCAAATGTCCCAAATGGATATATTGTAAAAAAAAAAATTTTAGTCTTCAAAGGATGATATAAATGTTTGATTCAAGGTGAATGATTGTAAAGTAATTATCTTAAATTGGTTGTACATGAAATACTTGTTTAAGGTAATAAATTGGTTGCAAACAACCATGGTTTTAGGCGCTTGCTTCTCTTAAAGTGATACATCACGTGTACAATATGTCTTATAAATCGGACGCTCAACGATATAGTTCACGTTAGAATGGTGATATTATATACGCCAAGACGTTTTTCGTTATAGCTTAATGGACAATTCAATAAAAACTAAATCTCACTATTTTTTATTTATAGAAAGTTTATAATACAATCAACCATATAATTGACACGTCATTTTGTACTATGTACTATTTTTAGATAAACAAGCATTTCCATGTTTAGTAATTCAATTGATCGTACATTGAAGCTCCTCTAAAAAGATTTACACAAAAGATCAAACATTGTGCATGATCAAACCAACAATATTGTTCAACAAATCAATTATAAACCTAATCAATTATTAATACATGCCCCAGTAAGTTTATGGGCACATAACATGCAAGATTTTCAAAAAGATATGACTATGTAGTGCAAGTGTAACGACAAACGCAATTAACTGGAGGATCACAAGTCCCCCATGCATCACCATCGGGATGTAATTCCTTGCATTTGTCGTTGCATTGGGGCTGCCCGCAAGATGGCTGCAGCGCAATTGGTTTGTCAGCGACGCACACGTGCGTGTTCGGAGCTGCCATACCAGCCCGACCTTCTCCTTCGGGCACAATATAGAAGTTATTGATAATTCATGCATAATTAACTTATTAAAAATGAAATAATATGTTTATTTTGAGATAGAAATGCAAGTGAAATGTGACACTTCTTTTTTAAGACAAAAAATATTTGTTTTGTTTTTCGTAGATTTACTAGTTTCATAAATGTGCACTTTCCTTACAATCTTTTCCAAAAAAGTGTGTGTTGTGCATGCATTAATCGTAAGAACTGTTTAAATACAAAAACGAGTTGATATTCAGTCGTTGATCAACTCTTTATCAATTTCTTGTAGTGCTTACTTATGACATTGTGCACACTTATTTGATCTTCTATGTGTTTTATTGATTATATGCGTACCTGTTCGAAAAGATGTTAGAACTATAAACACGACGAACAAAATAGCTACACAACTCTTCATCTTCGCGATTAGTCAATTGAAGCTTTAAAAGATCATGTATGATAAGAATGTTACGGGAAAAGAGAAAGGGTTGTTGGAATCTTTTTATAGCAAGAAGGGCATTAATATAGGAGATAGCTTTTGAATTCTTCAACCATCAAAACCAATTCTTTTAGCATCAACCACGTCTTTTTCTCTCAACGGTAAACTATTTTTCTTAAATTTCCTCTCATCACAAGGAATTAATAATACGCAACTAGTGTGTACAATAGAACACTCATTCCCGGCCCTCATGAAAGATACACGGTCGAGGTTGTATTTTGGGTGCACACTCATATTCTACCAGATCAACTTTGGATCCGAACAAGTTACAAAACTCGACCTAGTCATGGTCAGACCCGTGGAAAATGGATTACAAAACTCGCCTTTAGAGTTGACAATTTGGATCTGAACTCTCAAACACTCAAAATTCGACCCAACTAATTTTTTAAGTCAGATATGATTTACTATATTGTAAAATTTAACCTGGGCCGGGTCGAGTTGGGCAATCCAACTCAACCCGTGTCATTCCTACTCCAGCGTGCAAATTTAATGACCAAAATCGTCACTTTGTTCCTCGTTTTCAAACGGTTTGCTTTATTTATCCCAAATTTCAAAATCTAACTGAGCTCCGCATTGCTGATTCTCCCATGGATGTCCCTTCACAATCCGTGCGATCTATCCAATTCTGCAACTGCGTCTCCACTCAAGAACCCAAACCCGCCGGCGGCTCCGATTCCGTCCTCACCGATTCCGATCCCGCCGTCGCAAAACCCAAGAAGAAGAAAAGGAACAAAAGGGCGGTCCTTGAAGATGGTTCTGCTCGACAATCGCCGCCTACAGCAACGGCTGATTCTTCGTCTTCCTCAATTTCATTGTCTTCTTCACAGAAATTAATGCGCGCCGCGCTCAGACGCCGGACCCAGAAGGTTCTCCTCGGTGGGGTCCGTCGCAGCGGCAACGATGTGGAGGCTATGGCGCTTCCTCTGGGGATGTCCTTTGCTGCTGTAATTACTCAGGTTTGATTGGGTTCTTCTTCTTCTGGGTTCGATTGGTTCACTTGGTGTTGAATTGGGTATTTGTTTTTCAATCGACCAATTTTAGGTTTTAAATGGTTTTTGGTGTTTTTGTTGGAGAAAGTTCTCATTTTGATTATTGGTGGTAGAGTATTGTGTTTCTTGATAGTTGTCTCTGATGTTTTCTCAGAATCTAGGATTAATATTTTGCAAATAGGGTATGGAATTTTCCATAAAGTTCATATTTTTTTTCATGGGTTGCTGAATTAGTTACAGACCTTACTTATATTATTACGATTTCCTAAGCTGGAACTACTGGACACACTGAAATTTAAGTTGAAATTTGCTCTTTGTAACCCCATAGTAAGAGGATAAAAGGTCTTCGATGCCGTACGGCTCGTGAGCTTTTGTTAGCATTCTTCAGCTGGTAGATAGTTTTGACTTTTGATCGAAGTCAGGAAACAAAAACATGTTATTTATCTATTTGAAACAATCATGAAACTAAATGGCGTGATTGGTTTAGTTCTTTGAGTGATTTCACATAGGATTTATAATGAATAATTGCCCATTAATTGGCAAGATGCAGATATGAGTGATGGAAAAGTTTACATTGGTTTATATATGGATGTCAGATGTTTGAAATTTTATGCTAATTGCTTATTGTACCTTTACTTGATTTTTGGAGAACATTTTGGTTGGTGAAAAAGGAATTGAAGTTTCCACTCACTGTTCTAATGTTGTTTTCTTACAGTATCATTTTTTAGTCTTCTTAAAGTTTGCATTCAGCAATTGTTCTGTTTGATTTGTGCAGAAGTGTGTTTTTATTAGGTAATAACAGTATTGTGATTGGATTGGATGGCAAAGGAATATACAAGCACACTCTAGTTTACATATATCTAGACAAGCTACCATCTGTGTGAATCTTTCCAATAATTCCATACCATCTGGGCACAACTTAGTCTGAAACTGGGTCAACCCTGGTTTATGCCAAGAAATGTCTACCTTGTTGGAGGTGGATGGCTTTTAAAATTTTAGGTTTTAGGGCTGTGTTCATTTGTAGACGAATTATCTCTATTTTTCTTTCATATTATTTCTTGCTGTTCTGTCCCTACACACTAGTTCAAGAAACAATATAACACTTTATGTAGATAACGTTAAACTTCTCAATGACTATTGGTTTGAATCCAGGTTCTTATGAATGCCTGACTGGACACCATTTATTTGGTGTAAAATGACTGGGCATTCTGATCATCCCATGTAAAATGTAAATCATTATTTTCCGAAGACCTTTGAATTATGCTCTTTTTTCTTTCTTTTAATGGTTGGTTAAGTAATTATTTTTTCTATACGGCAATTGTCTTTAATATGGTTGAACGTAAGGTCTTACTTTGAAGTTTGTTGATTTGCATAGCCTGACTAACCCAACTCTCTTCTGCACTTGGGTTCAGGTTATGTATCTCTTTTATCTATTTAAATTACTGATTGAATACATCCTCAATGTTTGTAGATGCCTTGGTCAAAGAGGCAGCACTGAGTATTGAGGCATGCATCTCATATGAACATGGCTCAAGATATTTCTTTGAGATTTGCCTCATGGCAAGGCTCACAGTGTTTGCATCACATTGTTCGTATTGTTCAAGATAATTTAAGCCTTATGCTGCCTACTTTTCAAACTCAACGTCATAACTTGGTTTATATTGTGAATTTGATTCTTGTTGATTTTAGGTTCTGGAAAGGAATGAAGCAACAAATGATAGGATGTCAGTGGATCATCTCTCCATGGTATTCTTCAAGTCCTTCAACAAGACACTTATTAGTCATAAATTTACAATTTTTTTCATTTTTTCTTCTGGATGTAGTTTTGTCATCCTGTGCTCGTCCATCAATGCGCCATTTATTTGTTGTCATGCCCCCCCAAATAGACTAGTTTGATTGTTAAGCATTACTGTTACTCACTACCATCGTCAATGCCAGTAATTTAATTTATTTAGGTTTTTCTATTTAACGAATGATAAACAGATTAAGTAATTAGATTGGTGGAAATTGAAGTTCTCCAGTAGTCGAGTGATGGCAAGAGTAAAGGCCTTCCTCTACTCTTCTACACCGCCTTGTTGATTGCTTCTTATTTTCATTTGGAAGTATAGAGTATGGACTGATATGAAGTTATCTACTCTACTTGCTTGCAGATCTGCACTTCTGCTGTCAGAGAATCATTAGCCAATGTAAGCTGGATTTAAACTTCACATTGGTTTTTGAAATGTCTTCTTGCAGTTCATATTCTATTATCCCGGTCATTGGATGCTAAAGTGGTATATAGGACTCATGTTTTGACTGCTTATTTGGGACAGGTTTTTGGTGATAAATTTGATTGTTTCGTGAAGAACTTTGAAAAATCATTTGGGAGCACCTTGAAGACTCTCAGATTGATCAATGAGTCTTCCTTGAATGATGGAGGATGTCACACATGCCACCATGATGCAGAAGTTTCCATGGCAGATTTAGTTTCAAGCAAAGGAGATTGTATGAACAGAGAAGGGTGGTTTACAAGAAATTGTACTGTAAAAGATAGCCATCCAGGAATGGTTTGTGGTGATAGTGAACTTCAACAGCTGCAAAAGGATTCCATGGAAAAGGGAGGAGATTGTGCAGAAGGTTATTCAGATGTAGATGTCAATAAAGGAGGTCATACGAACAAAGAAGGCTCTACAAGTTCTGTTGTCAAAGATTGTCAACCAAGAGTGGTTTTGCCTACTAGTCCACGTTTCAGTAATATTGAAGAGGTTCAAGAAAACATGTTAACAGGTCCAGCAAATACGGAGCTTGCTCTGTGTGGGAAATTGAATCAAGTGGTTTGTGTTTCTACAAACTCCTTGGGCTCTATAACTAGCCAGTCCACATTTAGCGCTTTGGAGAAATCTGTTATGGAGCAAACTCGTTCTAATGACCTGAAGACATTGGAGCTTGGTATTTCCATGAAAAGATTAAAGTTGAAAGAGACACAGCTAGCTCTCAACTATGAATCAAACCATCTGGAGAGGTCTAAATTAGCTATGGGTGTGTCGAAGGCATCCTTTAAAGCTGAAAAGTTCAAGAGTCAATTAGAAGACATGAGACACTCTGAGCTGCTCAGGAAATGCATAGACTGTCTTGTTGCTGGTTTGTTCATCATGTCTGTCTCCCTTGGTTACGGTGCATATGTTTTTTCATATAGAAGGATTGCTGAAGCTACTGCGTCATGTACACCTTCAGATCAGGCAAGCATCATAGTTTCTTTTTTCTTGCTTTCATTCATGCCATCGTTCCCTACATTTGCATAATCATCTATATTGTAGATGTGTTTGAACCATGAGAAAAAAAACATTGACATGCATATTTTAATATCATTGGTCTTTTGTCATAACTTCAAAACCATATGGCCAGCCTGGCTGTAACTATTTTACAAGCCGCTGCATTCTTACTATCATGAATTGTGCTTTTTTGAGACACTAAGGCTACCTTGGACTGAAACCATGATAGATCCACTTATAGGATGAGAGCATATAATAGATGGGTAATATATGGGATTTTTTTTGGCCATAGATTAACAATTTATGGGTTACTGTTCTTCCCAAAAGAAAGACATAACCTGGCTCTGATCCTGGGTTAAATTCCTTGCAAATTCTGAAAACTTCTTAGAAGACATTCAAAACTTATCTATTGATTTCAAGTTCAGATATTGCATGCCATATTATAAGAGGCACTAATGCAAACAACCATAATATAAAACAGCAAACAGTTTTTTTCTCCACTTTTCTAATTTAAGTTTTGAAGTTCAGACTAGGCATTTCACAAGTAACTAATGCACCAATCCTACATTTTACTTTTCTTGCTTGTCTTTTGAATAGTCATTCCTTAATATTTAGGAAGTGTTTCTTTTGCTTTTCTCTGTATCAGGAATCCAAGTCTTGGTGGATGCCGAAGGCAATGACCTCTTTCAATTCAGGGCTGCACATATTAAGATGCCAGTTTCAAGTAATGATCAGAATGGTGTTCGGCCTCCTGATGATTCTACTAATCGCTTTTCTACTTCTCCAGCGTTCAACGACATTAAAAGATTCGAAACCAGTGACTTTCATACTCTTGCTGTTGGGAGTTTTCTGCGGTTTTGCAGGCAAGATTTGTGTGGATACATTAGGGGGAAGCGGATATCACTGGCTCATGTATTGGGAGGTTCAGTGCTTGCTGCATTTCTTTTCAAATGTTTGTACGCCTGCTTTATTTGTCATCCTCCACGGGCCTGTCGATGTAAGTCCAGAGACAAAAAGCAATCCGATACCTCCATATTGGAGTAGACGGGTTGTGTTCTACACGACGGTGCTTCTGTTCCTACCATTGTTCTGTGGACTTATGCCTTTTGCAAGCATTGGGGAGTGGAAAACTCACTTTTCTCGGCTCACCACAGATTCTGTTGAGTACTGAAGACTGAAGCTTGAGTGGCTGTGGATGGCTGGCAAGATTGTGTCAAAATCTAGTTTGGTTTCAAGATTGTGTCAAAATCTACTGTAGTTGGGCTCGATAAGTTATATCCTAGGTTATTGGCAATTGTAGATTTTGCTTTATATGTAATGTAGTTGTTGAATTGGAGTGCATGATTGGTGTTGTATTTTGCTTCTGTCAACTATGAGCTCTTGTGAGCTGTGTTATGAAACACAAAATAATTTTTTTAATTAAGAAGTATATAATGTATATTTGAGCATAAAGAATATTAGTCGTTTTATTTGGTTTAGTCTAAATCAAACGAATGAAAAGATCCCGATAAGAAAAATGTGGGAGCGTAGGGACTTGTGCTCAAAATTTAATGATGTGTCATTATTTAATAAGTGGCTTAACTTAAGTCAATATTTGTTTGTACCCACAATAAACATACATGTGTTTATAGACTAGCAAGATTTTTGTCACAGGAAATTAGTTAACGGAATTTTTAATTAAATTGTGACTTACTCGCATTTACGTACATTTGATATACTCAGATACGTTACATGTGAATTTTTTTGTATACATCTTGTAAGATTTGGCATATTATTAATTGGAAGTGAAAATTTGAGACCAAAATACACATTACAAAAAGCTTGTCATAGACCAAACAAGAGACCTATATTTATCTATTCTAACTACAAGTTGAGATCTCTAAAACCAAATCACAAGTTATGATAATATAAAGATATAGATTCAAGGCAACATGGATTTGCCTCTTAACCTTCTTATCCCTAAATGAACAAAATCTTTGATCATTTCACTTGTTGGGGGCCAAAATGGGGTATAAGATCATCTTCCGGTCATCATGTTTATTCATGACACCTAATCACATCAGAGAACCTCGTGAGCCTTTCCGTAGTATCTGTTTATAACAGCAGACTGCAACGCGGAGAAAACCAAACAGCAAAGACGAATTCTCAGAATGGTTGTCATGTATAGCGTGCCAAAATTGTACATAAAGTTAATATAACCTTAAATTCATAATGACGAGAATGATTTGCAAGCGACAATATATCAAAGTTTTTTTAGATGT
Source organism: Pelargonium fulgidum (assembly GCA_036897545.1). NCBI lineage: Eukaryota > Viridiplantae > Streptophyta > Magnoliopsida > Geraniales > Geraniaceae > Pelargonium > Pelargonium fulgidum. The sequence continues at coordinate 13,303 of JAYMTE010000265.1, forward strand.
GAGATTCCTTAACACTCCTAGTGGACTTAAGTCGGGAGCGAAGACAAACAGATCACTAGACCTAAACAGAAACACCTTGGATATCATGTTAAACCTTAACTCTCACCCAAAAGCTTAAACTAACTGGTGGAGGACCCGACTATTATTTCAAGTGGTGACTGACTTCACATTCTTTCGATGTAAGATTTCTTAACAAATGTCAACGTCATTAATCAATATAGAATGTCTTATTGCAAAACTACATCGTACCTTTACATTGGAAACATCGGGTGTATCTAGTGTACGCACCGGATAGAACTTGTAAAACTTCATGGCCTCAAATGCAGCTTTTGTTTCCTCAGTCATTACTTCGATAGCCCTTTCCCGAGCTTGCCTAGCCTAGAAGGAGGAAAAAACTAAACAAGTCATAGAGTGTTTTAGTAGCATACAACTTCCGGTACCTGATATTTGCAACATACTACCTCTCTAATAGCTGCCCTTGCTTCTCTAACTTGTTCCTCGACAAATTCCTAGACCAAAAAAAAAAAAAAAAACCGATCAATTGTTGGCTCAAAACATGTTAAAGATAGGATTGCGAGAATACTCTCATTGACTCATACCATGAAGGCGTCTTTCTGATCTTCAGTTAATTGCTCATCCTCAATCACCTCTCTGGCCAAGTCCTAAATACATGCACATTAGTTAGTTGGTTCGGTTGATAATTAAAGTACCCCAATCATGTCTTAGGTGCAGAACGACCAAGATCTCTACAAGATGAGTAGAAAGCCACAATCATCCATAAATAATCCGAGTTACACTAGAAATAAAAACAAAAACTTTACTACGTACCTCAATCTCTTCCAACTCCCAATCATATACACTGATAACCTACATAAATTATGTAGCACATCTATGTCAGTCATCAAAATACAAACAAGCAACGCGTTTTGGGATTAGCTGAAGCACGTTGAAAGAGGCCGAACAAAAGATGATGTGGAAAAGTTATGGAGAATTTGCATTGAATTACCAAAGCCGAAAGGGCAATACCATAAAATCTACCAAGATTTATACGAATATGTGAAATTTAAGATATTTGCTAGGATATTTCTGTATTTGAAAGATCAAATTTCTACCAGTGGCTTTTATATGAATTTCTCATCTTGCTTTCTCATGAATGTCAAATTCAAAAAACTAAACTTGAACTGTCGAAGTCAAGAAAATACAACATTCAGACGAGTTTTTATAACCATACCGGTTTTGGTTCTGCTGGGTAAATTATTGGAACCTCGGTGCTTTTTTCAAGCTCACTTTCCTTGAAAGGCTGATAGAAATCTGTCAAGAATAAAAGCATACATTATAACAAAATGCTGACACTGCAATATTGAACCGAATCACTCGATGCCTCAACAAACAATTTGACTAACCCTTCAGGCGAAAATTAGCCCTTCGAGAAACTGTGCATTAACAACATAAATTTCAAAGCTAGCAACTACTTAAAGGAAGTCCTCTCCGGCTTTTCTTGCTTCTCAAAACATAGTAATCACAGAGATAACACGGTTTCTATGGATTGCGGCAATTTGAGCATTTAAAGTAGATTGATCACTTACAAGGGAGGCAATATTCATATTTCTTAACTCGCTCCATCTTCAAGTGTTTCAGAGCAACCCTACAAAAGAACAAAAAGACAATATAAAGTCACAATATATTCGTCTTTGTCATGAGAGAGAGGAAGAGAGCGTTTTTTAAAGCTGATATTATCATGGTACCTTCTCTGAGTGCAACTCAATATATATATCTGCGTTTTCAGTCTATCCACTTGGCTGTCTCTGTATAAACCAAACAATGATGTTATGTTATTGAAAATATCCGAAGATGCACAGCAAGAAATTTGAAGGCATAAAGATTGAGTACCGATCCTCCAGTGGAATATATGGAACCCAGTCCATTTTCATTTGCTTCATGGGAACAATCTCTTCAACCTCCCTTTGAACTGATTTAATACCAATCTTTTCAGAAGGAGGGAAAGGAGATACAACCTGTAGAATAACAAAACCAAATCCAAGAGACATTAACAAGGCCTGCCTATCCAAGGTTTTGATGTTGAGGTTCTGAGAAAAGAACTCTGACCACATTCGAACTTCAAAATAAATAGCTGACTGATTCATTGCTTATCCAATTTAACACAAATTTCCATCAGATTTCAGCTATTCAGCGTAAGAGATTGTAATGTTACAAGTGAATCATAATGTCATGAATAACATAAATATAGTTCGTTCGCAGAATGTACAGCTTTGGATGTGTTTTGAATGAAATTTTTTCTCTCCAACTCGAATTATATTATCAGAAAGTGATTTAGCTTGAAGTGCCACTTCATCTTATTCATCACTCAAAACACAAACCAATGTCATAATAAGGGAACCATCAGCACATACTGCATTTGGGTGTAACCCCATGACATGAGTAAGAAAAATATCTCAGCACGTACAATAAAATTAACCAAGCACTTCCAAGGATGCAAAAGCAAAGTGCAATATAAGAAGCATACATTTGAATAGAAGAGAAATAAAACCCGAGTTAAGTCAAGATTATAAACGATATGAAGCAGTCTTCAAACATGTGAAACTAAACCAAATAACTTTTCTATACTTAGGGATCACATGTGAAAAAGGTAAACAACTTACAGCTACCACTGAAGGTATGTGGAAAAATTCATTGTGGCCATTGAAAGGGACCAATTGAGCTGCAGGAACAAAAAATCAAGAATCACTCTAAAGGACGAGAATATGATAAACCAAGAATAAACAGAAGCCTCCTCTCCTGTGAATAAAGGATCAAAATTTGGCGAGCTGCTTACGTTCAGTACAACCGAAGAGATAAACTTTCTGCCCATATAGCTGTCCACCCTCTTCAAATGCATTCTGAGCATGATTACAAAAGTTACTTTTAGCACAAATCAATCTAGTTTGACCCTTTTACACCACATCTACAACGATAAAAACGAGCATCACCAATTGGAAAGGTTAAGGCCTAAATGACAATGTTCTCACTTCTAGATTGGAGAAATCCCACTTGAATTGGTAGACAGAGTCCAATTGATGCCACTGCCATAGATTACAAGTCCAAAAGTTCACATCAATAGAACAATAAATAGCAACTATGATGACTAAATAAGGGCTGAAGTTTCGAACAAACCTCGGTCCCAACAGGGAATGCTTCCTTCCATAGGTCTTCCTGCATAACAAGTAAGCAATAACCATAATCAGCCAAACAAAACCCTATCACACACACTATGAAACTGCACAGTATCAAAGGGACCCCTAAAACTTGAAACTTTCACAAAAATTGAAACTTTTCTCACACACAATGAAACTGCACAATATCATTATCAATAGCTTCCATAATCACCCAAAGGGACATGAAAAACATGTTTCATGAAAATTGAAATTTTCACAGAAATTGAAACTTTCTCAAACACAATGAAACTGCACAGTATCAATGGCTTCCATAATCACCCAAAGGGACGTGAAAAACAGGCTTCATAAAAGTTGAAACTTTCATAACCAAGTCATGGAGAAATTCAAAACCCAATTAGTACTTTTTCGAATAAAACCCAATAATAGAAATTGATGAAGAACATACCAAGTTGCGTCGGTCCTGGAAGTACTCGGGTTGGTCGGGCTTGGAAGCTTTGACCCGCTTATCTCTGGAGGAGGCAGCTTTGCTAAATTCCTCATGATCGTCTTCCTTCTGGGTCGTCTTTCTCTTCGATCCTTTCCTCATTGTTGTTATTTTTTCAAATTCTTAGCTTTTGTTTTGGAAAATAAGCAGAAACAGAAGCGAAGAAGAGGAAGGTTTGGAGGTGGATATAGAGAGAAACAGAGTAGGGTTTTTGGTTTGATTTGATGGAGCAAAACCGATGGCAGTGACTTCAATGGCAAGTTATGGAAAGAGAAGCGCGGCTGTTTGGTTTTTATAGTTAAAATTATGAAACTAATTTCCAAAATTTTGGTAAGTTGCAAAGTTTTGATTACAGGTTGCGTAACATATAAGTTGCAAAGAAGGAAATTATATATGTATATTCTTACTCTAAACTAGGCTTCAACTTATACAAGTGTTATATCGATCTAGTGATATATATTTTATTTTTAAAAATAGTGAATAAGAAATTTGAGCCAACTAAATTTTTGTTTAGTATAAACCAACCCAACAAGGTGATGACACCTTATTAATTTTCATTTATACACACCTAAAGGAGTGGTGGGAGCGGTACGACCTGCCCGGATCTAAGGTTTTAATGAGATGTCATCTCCTATTGATGGTTTGCCTAAAAAAAAAAATTGGCTTAGAATACTCAACCTCTTTAAAAATATTATTGATAGTTTAAAGAGTTCCCGTTGAGAAATGTGAAACAAGACTAGCAGTTTGAGGAAAAAACAAACAGAACACAGAAATGTCTTTTATCGCGCACACAACCCGAACTTTCGCTGCTTTCATTTTCATGCCTCAAATTTTGGACATGCACGTAGAGTTAGAGATGACAATTTAAATTTCAAATTGTTTTTTCTATTATATCGGATAAAAATAAGTGTATTTGTCCGATTGAATTCAAAATTGACCAAACGAATCTCATTGAATTTCAGATATCGGTTGGATTCCGGTTCAACCGGTTTGGCTGTTAGATAGCTCTGAAAATTGAAACCCCTTCATAGGACCGTCCTCGAGGTCGGAGATCGCGAGGGAGCTACTGTCTGTAACTGTAACTGCTCCTTCTCTTACCTCGCGTCGCCTCCATTTTCGCGCAGCCGAAATGTTCTCTACACTGAAATTGCAGCCACTGAATACAGCGACGAGGCCTATCTCCAATTACACCTTCGCCGCCGCAGACTCCAACTTTGCCACCGGTCCTTACCATCTCCGGCTACCTTCCCGGCGGTCCGCCTCCATCACCATCCGATCACAGCACGATGCGTCCTCATCCGGCCGTTCATCGCATTACATCTCCTCCGTCGGATCTCCTCCTCCTCTCCAGCTCTCTCAGTGGACCATCACCCAACGCCACATCCTCATGCTCAATGTCATCGCCGGCGCGGTACTCTCTCTCTCTCTCTCTCTCTCTCTCTCTCTCTCTCTCTAGGTTACTGAAATTTCATGAACTTGAAATGATAGGTTTTCTTGATTTTTTTTTAAATTGGTGCTTTTCAATAGCTTCAAAAGCATGGTCTGGTAATTGCTAGTTGTTTTCCATGAATTTCTTGGATTTTTATTGTATTTTTCCTGTCTCAGATGCTTCTGTGGAAATTGGAATTGGAATTGCACAAATTTTTACTCTGATTAACTGATGAATTTGTTGCAATTGCATCAACTTCATTGGTGTTTGGTTAATTGGTTGAAATTGCTGTGAAAACCACATTTCTTTTACTCTGATTAACTGGTAAATTTGATGCACAGGCAGCGATATCAGCGGCGTGGCTTTTCTTCTCTGCAATCCCCACCCTTCTGGTATGTAATTGTGAATTGTTCACTCTGTTCGGATTTGTGTAGTTAAGGTGTTTGGTTAATTGCTTTTATCTCTATGTGATCTTCAACGTGCAGTCTTTCAAGAGAGCTGCAGAATCACTAGAGAAACTGATGGATACAGCAAGGGAAGAGCTTCCCGACACAATGGCCGCTGTTCGGTTATCTGGAATGGAAATCAGTGATCTGACTATGGAACTCAGTGATTTAGGGTTTGCATTTTGAACTTGGGAAATGGGCATAGATTGTTACTTTCTTTTGCTAGTTATTGTCTTACCTCTGCAATAGAAGTTTATGGCTTTTGGTTTCTTGGGCAGCCAGGAGATAAACAAAGGTGTTCGTAGCTCCACTCATGCAGTTCGTGTAGCTGAGGAAAGGTTGCGCCAGTTAACCGTTGTTTCTCCGCCAGGTTATCTATCTGTCCTTGCTTTATTCTTAAGGCTCTAAATGGTTTGTGCACAGCCTTGTTGTAATTTTTTAATGCATAAAGGAATGACCTTTACCTCATCTTTACTTGTTTAGCATCCGTGCAGGCAGTAGCAACGAATCCACAAACTGAACTAGCTGCAGGTCCGGCAGTGGCTAAAACTGCAAGGGGCATACGGGAGGGAATTGTGAAGGGTCGTTCTATGGTGCAATTAGTTTTCACTGTCATCAACTTTTCAAGGATGGCCTTCAAATATTTTGGCCGTCGAGCTAATCGTTAGATATGGGAAGAGACGCAACGTTTGTGGTGAGCAATTGTGTGTTTTCCTAGAAAGAGGATTATGTATTGCGAACTAGAGTTGACATTTTGTCTTAGTATGGTGGATAGTTTCAAGATATTTTTAGTGAAAAAAACAAAGATCACGTCAAAACTGACTAGAATTTACCTTTGATAGGATATTGGCATGTCCGCATGGGAGGTAAGTCGTTTACCACTATTTCTCCTGAATAGTCTGTTCTTTTCTTTCATGAATATTATCAAGTCCCAATCATTAATTTGTGGTGGAATGTATAGTGCATTATTTATTTTTTCTCTTTTTGCGCTGGTATTAGTATTTTGTAATGATGTTTGCTTTTAAGATTGATAATTGAAGTACTCTGGGGGCTTAACAAATTGGAACTATTCATCTTAGAAAATAAGAATGTCCTGAACATAATGTTAGGTTATTTAAACTTGGTGTTCATGATACTGATGTTCTACAATTGAGAATTAGAAGCCCTAAAGTAGTTTCAGCGATGGTATTTTTGAGGTTTAGGTGCAACGGAGACTCGGACGACATCTCAGCTGTTTGTGGGAAAAGTTAAGAAGCATTTGTTAATACTTTGCTTTTACTCTCTGAGGTGTTGCCACTAATGATGTGGGTCTATATATGAAGGTGAAGTTCAAGGCAAGACTTGGAAAGTAAAATGTTAAGGTTTGACTTTATAAGAATTATAGACATTTTCTTTCCTTTTCCAGGGATGTCATTGAAAGAAAAGTTATGGTTTTGGTGTTAAAAGAGTGATAATAAAGGAGTTGGATACTTGGATGGGTCGAGTTAGAAAAGATACCTTTCAGCTTTCAGATTTTCATGTGGAGGTAAAAGAGGGAGAAATAGAAAGAAGAATGTGCTTAGATTTAAAGTAGATTACTCTTGCATTGTTTTTTATTTTTTATTTATTTATTTATTTTTTAAACGAAGATTGAGATGTT